>MINK01172368.1:19922-37983 GCA_001735545.1 Phormia regina
CTGTGTGGGATATTAACCAAAAAAAAAAAAAAAATAATAATAATAATAATAATAATGTTAGTCAGTACCCATGGTACCCGGGTACCATAGTGTAATTTTCGTTGATTTTATTGAAAAAGTAAATAATTTTATACAAATTAATCACTATAACTATTTAACTGACCACAGGTCTTAAGGCAAATCGGTATATATATGTACAAAAATATTTTTGAAAAAATTGAATGAATTTTGGCTTTACTTGATGCCGAAACGATATCCATTTAAACTAATTTATAATGGTGTTACCTATTATAATCTAGCCCCCATACAATTTTGCTCGTAAAATAGAGTTTCGACGCCTATATTTTTTCTGGTATTGCAAAATTTAGTACGTATACAAGTTTACTTTACAAAATAATTTATTTAAATGTAAAAAATAATCTAAGATTTTTTAATAAGTTTTTACCTCAAAAATCCATAGCTCCTTATATGGCTCACTTTCAAAAATCAACATCTCGTTTTTACAAAAGATTTAACAAATTTTTAAATTGTTATTTTAAACTTACATAAACTTAAACATATATATCATATAAACTTTCTGAGAAACATCGGCAAGGCAGACTATAACGTTCGTACAGACCTAGAATAGCTTTATTTACACTAAAGAATGTTCTAAATGTTGTCATAGCGTTTTATCAAGTTTGGAGCTAGAATATTGAAAATTTCTGTTCCTTAGTACGAATGTAGGAAATAGCTTCAATATTATGTGCATACTTCCGAATCTAGTTTTCCCTTAAATCATAATAGAGTCATTACTAATAATTTGGTAATGCTTATTCCCAAAAATTTTGTAAAATTTTAACTTTATATGAATCAAAGTATAATAAAAATACGATTTTCAATCATTAATTGTACAAAATTAAATGTACAAAAAAAAAAAAAAAAACAGAAATTATATGGGGGTACTCGGGTATCATGGATATTGACTCCCGTATTTATTAACTTTAAAGCCATTTTATATATAGATC
The DNA here is from genome assembly GCA_001735545.1 of Phormia regina. Taxonomy (NCBI): domain Eukaryota; kingdom Metazoa; phylum Arthropoda; class Insecta; order Diptera; family Calliphoridae; genus Phormia; species Phormia regina. The sequence goes on from MINK01172368.1 coordinate 20,930, forward strand.
AAGTTGAAAAATTTAGATTTTTTAATGTATAAACATCTTAATCACGACGATTTGCAGTTTAATGTACCGTAGGGTTAAAGATACAATCACATTTCTTTTTTACAACAATAACTCACACTAACTTACTCACATTGTATTTATATTAATTTTCATAAAAGGGCTGGTTTTATTTTAATATTTATAAAATATAATATTAGAAAAAATATATTAGGATAATTTCGAAAGGCAAATTTTTAAAAACAATATTATAATCTACTTAGTTACAACACTATGTTACATTTGAAGTACATTCAACTATTTTTTGTTCTGTAACATTCTGTAATTTAGTGTTCTGTTAAATATATTAAGCAATGTGTATTGATTAATAGAAACAAAATTAAAATAGATCTTCAGTTTACTACTTGCAATATGTAGTTAAAAATCGTAAATTTGGGATTATGAAAAGTTATTGATCAGAATGCATTTGAAGGCTCTTTGAAAGAACAAAATCCCATGGCGAAAATCAAAACATATTTTTTCCATAACAAACTCAAAATAACGAATATTTATGCAATGAACTGAAGACGACTTTTTGTTTGTGTTAGACCATTAATACATATAATTTTAACAATTTTCGTACGTCTGAAGCAAAAAAAAAAAAAAATGCATCGCAGAATACTCTTATAATAGACTTGTGTCGCTCATGAACGAATCTTTTGTAAGAAACAACTGAAACAATAGTTTCAGTTTAATCTGTTGTCTCTTCATTCAAACATTCAGATTGTTTCATTTGTTTTCTATACACTCACACGCTCATCGTTCAGAGTATGATCAACTCTAATATACAATATGTATTTTTAATTTAGTGGCAGTAACTCAACGAACACGTCAAATAACTCTAAAGCGTCAGCACCATCATCATCTCGTCAGTTAGCTCGTTCTCGTGCGCGCCTAATGCGAACAACAGGAAGATCTAGTTCTGGAGGTCAGGGATCGGGTTCCAGAAGCACTGGAGTTATAATTGGTGGTAGTTCCTCAAGTAGACCGCTTGTAACAGTTCCAGCCACATATGTTCCTGAAGAACTGATTTCGCAGGCAGAAGTTGTACTTCAAGGAAAAAGCAGAAATTTGATTATAAGAGAATTACAAGTATGTAGTTGTTTTCATATACATGTATGTACATTAGTGTGGTCCAAAATTGTTTTATGTTGATAATTATAGAACAAATCTTATCCTCTGTTTTTATAAGACAAACGGAAAACTTGATTTGTCGTTTGTTAAAAAAAACTGGGGATTAAAATATTTTTTTCACTGGTCAAATGATGTTTAAATGTTTCAGATATAACAGGTGTGAAAATTAAGTTATTCATGTTTTCAAATTTTATTTTATAAATATATGTTAAAATCTTGTTTATTATATACCTATATCTAGCGAGTAAAATTTTTAGTGGACAGTTTGCTTATTTTTTTCGGTGAAATAGTTTTGTAAAAATATATTATTAATTCTTCCTACCTACTTATTTACAGTTTATTACTTCCATAATTCATTTTGCTATGTGGAAAAATATGTCCATACCATTAAACCTATTTCGAAAATGTAATGCTGTATCAACTTCCTAATAAAACCTTGCCCAAAGCTGAAAGGGAGGGTACATACTATTCAAACTTGTATAAGCTTCGATTTAAGCGAAAGTTCCAAAGGTTTTGAAGTAAAAAAGTTACCATAAAAACTAAATGTTTTCTTATTGAATAATTGAAAATGAAATATAAGTATTTGTTAAAAAAAATGGATTTGAATTTAAAAAACGTATATCTAAAGTCTCTCCAAAAATGATTACATTCGCACTAAATTAATCACTGGAGAACTGCTGTACTTTTGCAAATAGAATTGTACTAAAAAAGAAACAATTGTAATTACTGTTGTGTCGTTCGTGAACGAAATTATTGAGTAAAATTAACAATATTGATTCGTCCTCACCCTATGACCCATATCGCTCATTTTGCATTATTTTTATACTGCTTTTGACAACAATTTATTACTTCAAGTTATGTATTTATTTTATTATTATATTAGTTTTTGCTAAAAGTGTTCTTAAAAACAAAACAATTGTTGTTGTCTCATCATACAAACGTTATTTGTTCAGATTCAGCATCATTTGTCGTCTATATACTCACACACTCTTCGTTCAGTTTGATTAATATTAAAAATACAACGATGAACGAACTAAATCATTTTAGAATTTTGAACGGCGTGAAATGAACTATAGTGCTCAACTCTAATTGTAATGAATTGATATTCCCTGTTATGGACACGTATGTTTTATAAAAATTTAAATAAATTACATTTATAACAATCATAGGACCACGATTTCCCACATGTCTAATATAAAATCCTACCCGAAAGTTACTCAATGGTGCATAGGATGTTACGCCACACTAATGTACATACATATTTTTAAAACTATGAAAATAATAAATTTTAATTAAATTTTATACTTTAGCGTACAAATTTGGATGTAAATTTAGCTGTCAACAATTTACTATCTCGTGATGATGAAGATGCTGAGGACACAGAAGAGGGGGGTGATAACTATGTTCCAGAAGATTTAATATCTTTATTAGATAATGGGTTTCATGGAGACAACAATAGTGTAATAATTGACCCATCTGATGGGCTCTTCACAGAAGAAATATTTAGTAACTATTCGAGTATAAGAAAGTAAGTTTCCATTTCTATGTCAATAAAATAGCGGGGAATGAATGATCTTATGTTACTTTACTTCCATTCCCCGCTAAAAGTCATTAACGTTTTTTAAGCAAATACCCTTTCTTAGTTTATTATTTGATCGCATACGTAGCGAACGTAACCAGTCAAATTCGGCGTCTTCTGATAATAATCAATCAAGACCATCTGGTTCAGGTAGCAGTGTTTTAACTGGAGCTAGTAGTTTATCTGCGCAAATATCATCAGTTAGTGCAGAAAGAGAAGCTTTTAGCCGTTGGCGAGATCGCCAATGTTACGTTCCTCGTCGGTGGCTTAATAAAGATGACTACGTTTGGGATAAAGAAGGAGGTATTTATTGATATGTATTCACCCCGGCAGAAAAACACAATCTTGCCAATGTTGGTAAAACGTTTTTCTATTGAAACGTTATGCCAACATCCAAATGATAGCATCATTCTACTTGTTAAATAGCTAATTAATACTCTTAATATAGATAAAAGTAAAAATTGAAAAACATTGTCAAATTATTTTAGTATATGTAAATTCAAACGTTGGCAAACCGCTTTGTTTTATTTGTAAAAAATATTTTGCCAGCGCTTGATGTTTCGAACGATTGCCATTTTCTGTTTGGGTGTTTATTTTAATAGTTATCAGTAAATGAAGTTGTCTATTAACATGGAATTTTATTTTTCATTCTGTTAGATGCGAAAAAAAAAGATGCCACATCTATGAGTTCTCCGATATGGATTTCGGAAGAGTTGCAACCATGGCCGGAGAAAAATAATTCATTAAAATTCAAAAAAATTGCAGCAATTTATTCGGAATTTATTGGTGTTTCTGAAAATGGTGAACTACATCAATGGCGATGGACAGATTCGGAACCATATAAATCTGAGGTGAATATAAAACTAATAAATCATTAAAAAAAATCAAATTAAAATTCTGAAAAATGTTTGAGGGTATATTTGAATTTTTAGTTGTTAGTAAGTGGGTAGAGAAGTGTTAAAAAGTTCTCAGATGAGTACAATACAATGTAGATTTTTTAGTATTTAAAAATGCAAATATTGGCAATGTAAACTGTACGAGAAGCGAAGCAAATCAGGTTAAGACACTATTATAAATTAACTTTTTTTTACCCTATTTTATTTAGGTGGAAAATGTTTTTCATCCTAAAACTGTGGCCCTCAATTTAACTGAGAAAATCGAATTGATTGCTGCAAATTTTATTCGTTGCACAGTTGTTACTGAAAATAATCGTGTTGCAACGTGGATGGATGAACAATTAGGCTATATAGGGGCTAAATTAGAACATACTGCCACATCATTTAGTGAGTTTGTCATGGATCCAATTGTTTCAGTGAATGTTTGTTCGCTATATACGGCTGTTCGTACTGAAAATAACAATGTGTATTGGTGGGGCGTTCTACCATTTGATCAACGTCGATATTTGTGGGATAAATACCGCAATAAAGCCAAAAAACCATTCAAGGCTGTAGCTTCAGATATCAGTGTTGGCACCCAGGTTATTATGAAAAAGTGTCCCAAGTACCAGACGGGTTCGATTGGTTTCACCTGTGCTAACGGTGTACCAAAAGTTGGCCAACTGCTTAATTCCGTTTGGGATTCAAATGACGTTTGTCGATTTAAAATTATTAATGTCACTTCTGCCCCAAGCAGTGATAAATCGCAGCTCTCAAACAATAGCTCTACTTCAAGCAGTGCTACTCTTACCCTGGACAAAGAAATTACGAAACCAGTGACAGTGCAATCATCGAGTTCTTCAAAAAGCAGCACTTCTAATAAAGAGACTACAGATAGAATCGATATGCCACCACCTCCTTCTCCTGCTTCTAGTACATGCAGCGATACAGGAAGTGTTACCTCTCATAAACGGACTAAACGCATGGCTACCAAAGATGACAACGTCGATACCAAAAAAGATGAAGAATTATGGCAATTGAAGGATGTCGTATTTGTTGAAGATAAAATTGGTCCAATCGGAAAAGTTCTTAAAGTAGATGGTGATTTTGTTGCAGTTAGGTTTCCGGTGACTTCAACACCTTCTTCACTGTCCGCAGGCACTCCTAATTCTTCCACAACAGGGGGTTCGTTGCCAACAGAAGGCAAAGAAGACGATTGGCAGCAATGTCGTCTACTTCGCCGTGAAGATGTCCAAGTATATAAGACAGCAATGACTTCAAGAGGTCCTGATTGGCTTCAGAAACAACCTAAGAAGATTAATATTAGCCACGGAAGTGATCCATCGGCATTCCAGTTACTTTCATTAGCCGTAGATTTGAGAGGCATACATGTCGTGAAAAAGCTTGGATCTAAATTGCATTATAGTCTTTACAATCTATATAACAGTAAGCAAGAACAAAATTGTCAGTTTCCTACTGACAGTAGTTCCTTCATTGGTTCGTCTCCCAGTAACATTTCTATGATTTGTAATAACGATTGTAGCGGAAATACTAGCACCATCGTGCTACGCGATGGCAACCGAGCTTTATATCCTATGGCAAAAGATTGTGTTGGTTCAATAAAAGATCCCCAGTGGTTTGATCTTTCGCCTGTAAAAGCTGTAGCGATGACAACAATATCGTTGGCCTCGTCGTTGAACAATAGCAATCAAAAATCGAAAGTTTGCATGACTGCACTACTATTTGAGTCGCAAAAGGTAATGCCACATATTTTACGATGTGATGTTAAGAACGCTTTTGCCGCTTTAAATCGCTTAGATAAGGAAGATCGAAGTGATATCTTGGCAGTTCTAGAAGAACGTTGCGATGGAGCACGAAATATTTTTCACGCTTGCACAATAATGTGTTCTCCCACTACAAACAAAGATACAGATGAAAAGAAGACTAACTTTACAGGTATAACATCACGTTCTTCTCCAGCTGCAACATCGGTATTTGCCTCAAATGTTTCTGCTGTTATAGAAAATGCATCAGCAGCTTCGTCAAGTCCGAATGTTGCACCTCCAACTTCTGCTTTTCCTAACGTTTCAACAGCAATGGGGACTTCTTCGAGCACGTCATCGACACGTGAGGGCCGTACAGTAAGTCTACGTGAGATGATGAATCGTCTAATAAATACGGACATGGAGCAATCGACTTCGAGTGGAGGAAATTCAGCACCAGGAGGAGCAAACGCTGAAGAAAGCAACGTTTACATGGCCCCTTGGACCATAGAGTCTAATACAAACTCATCAAGTGCAAGTATAAACGATGTCGTAATGGGCAATAGTGCGGAAGAAGATATATCGAAAATTATAGCGGGTTGCTCAAATTCAAATTCAATGAAACTTTCTTCTCCCAACTACGTATTTGATCCTATACAACGACGAGAAAACGCCACTTTGATACTTCAACACATGTGCTCAAGTCCCGCACTACGGCCGTATCTCTATCAATTGCTCAGTAGCAAAGATGCTCAGGGACAAACACCATTTATGCTGGCCGTATACAGTCGCGCTTATGAGGCAGGACTTATAATTCTAAACACTATTTTAACTCTTTCGGAGAAAGATTCGGCAATGAAGGATGCAATGATATTTCCACCTGGTTCTCCTCCCGATCAGTCGCCATTACACGTAATTTGTTACAATGATACTTGCTCTTTTACATGGACTGGTGCTGACCACATTAATCAAAACATTTTTGAATGCAAAACTTGTGGTCTCACTGACTCACTGTGCTGTTGCACGGAGTGTGCTAGAGTCTGTCACAAAGGGCATGATTGCAAATTGAAACGCACTTCGCCTACTGCCTACTGTGACTGCTGGGAAAAGTGTAAGTGTAAAGCTCTAATAGCGGGTAATCAAAACAAGCGTTTTGCACTTCTTTGTAAATTGGCCTCCTGTACAGATCTTGTTACAAAGTTCAATGCTAAAGGCGAATCAATATTGCTTTTCCTAATACAAACGGTTGGACGACAGGCAGTTGAACAACGTCAATATAGAGCAAATGCTAGAGTCCGCAATGTAGGTGGTAATGCTGGAAGTTCTAGCAACGGTAGTACGTCTGCTCGAAAGTCGTCTGCGTCGATAGATTTAGATGTCAATATGCCAGATCACGATTTAGAGCCACCAAAATTTGCTAGACGAGCTTTAGAACGATTGCTAATCGATTGGCATGCAGTACGTGCAATGATAATGACTGGAGCTGAAAAATGTGAAAACACTCCACAGCAACCACCAAATTCGACTGATGGTGCTAGTGCTGAGAACTACAACATTTACTTGCAAAATCAAAACGGATCTACATTGTTGGATAAATTTACGCACAATTTATTTGTTAAGTGCTCAGCTGATCATCTTGATACTTTACTCATGACATTAGTGCGAGAAATGCAAAACGATTCTGTACCCGATCGCATGGAAGACGCTGAATTCGTTGCTCGGCGTTTTGTGCGTTCTGTAGCTCGTGTATTTGTTATTTTTAATATGGAAAAGTTTCCAAATCCTGAACGTCGCAAATCTCTATCAATGCCTCACAAGCACATTCAAAGTTGTGTCAAAGTATTTCAAACATTGCACAAACTTGCCATACAGGAGTTGTGCGAAGTATCAGAGGCTCTTATTGCACCAGTGCGTTTAGGTGTTGTTCGCCCAACAGCACCTTTTATATCTTCCTCCAACATGGATGTAAGTATAATAATAACATAACATAATGACATTGTTATTTTTTTGTATTAAATTTATTACTACAATTATATTTGTTCTTAGAATTCCGACGATTTGTTTAGTGTAGAACCATTAGCTCCGTCATCAGCTGTCGAATCGGTAATAGAAACTTCTACCGTCCATGAAGCAAATAATGAGCAAGCAACTGGATTTAATTTTCAACCGAATTATGGCATTGATGGGATCGGTATTATCGGTAGACTTTGTTAATGAGATCATGTATTGTTAGAACTGATGAATACTTTTTCTTTTATTTTCAGCTCTGCGTGATGCTTCTGAAAATGAAGAAACTCCCAATAGAGAGGGTGGTGGTCATAATCAGGACGAAGATATATTGGAAGCCAGTCGAAATGAAGAAGGCATTCAGGACGACGAAAGCGACAATGAATATACATTCAATGAACCAGAAACTGAATCCGATTCTGATGATAATCAAAGCAATCAAGATGCACAACGGAGTGTACAAACTGGTGCAACAGTTGGATCAGAAACAGGTTTAGAAATCATTTGTTATTTGAATATAGAATAGTAAAAAATGTGGTATTGGTTAATAATTAAGTCGAATTGTTTTAGTGTTGTTATACTACATTCTGAACCCACATTTTTTTGGTTTTTAAGAGTTAAAGTTCTTTACCCTTACAGATATTGGTGTTCTTTTCCTTGAAGACGAATCGGGCGACTCCTCACCCCAAGAAGAGGAAGGTTCTGAAGACGGTGAGACTGACGATCATGACGATGATGAGTTCACTTATGCTGATCACCAGTTAGAGCGTCGTAGCGCTAGTTCGAACAACCGAAGTGATTTAGCTCCTCAATCAATGCAGTGGGCTATTAGAAGTCGGGATACAGGACGATCTTCTGTACGTATGCCTGCAGGCTCCAGCTTAGTATTTATTGATCCAATGGCATTACGTCGTTCAACGGTACCCGCAAGTACTGCAGTAGCTGCGCCCCCACAAGAACAGCATACAATGGCAACGACTTCCAGCAACTTGGCTCGTGCTTTTGGAATAATCGTTCGGCAAATTTCAGAACTCTTAAGTAGTTTGGCATATAATATTATGAATGATATTGAAACTTCATTGAAAATACAACCCGAAGAAGCAACTCAATTGCAGGTAAGCCAAAGCATTTTGATATTATTAAGCAATTTGAAGGGTAAATATGTTTCATCTGTTAAACTACTTATGATTTATAAAATTTCCATCCAAAATAATAAGTATTTGAAATTCTTATTAAATTCGAAAAGTAGTTCTAAATTTTCAATGAAATTTTCTGCAGGCGTTGTAGTAAGAATTTTCTACAAAATTTATTTTTTTTATTAAGGAGCGGAAATAATAGTTTTTTGTGTAATTTTGTATGCATTTTCTAGAGCTTTCTGTAAATACCTTTTATACCCTACACCACAAAAGGTAGTTGGGGTATTATGTGTTTGTGCAAATATTGTAACGCAGAGAAAAAATCTTCATACACCCACCTTAAAGTATACCGTTCGACTCAGAATCACTTTTTGTGTCTATTTAGCCATGTCCGTCTGGTTGGCTGGATGGCTGACTGTAAAGCTTGTGCGCAAAGTACAGGACGGAATTTTAGAGATAATTTGATGAAACTTGCTATATGTGATTTTGTTCATGATCGGCCCATTAATTCACCTAGCCCCCATACAAATGTCCTCCCGGAATTGATTTTTAACAATCAAGAACATTTTAAAAATTGAAATATTTTAATGAAATTTAACACAAATAGGAAGCATAAATCCATGTGCAAAATTTCATGAAGATCGATCCATAATTGACCATAGCTCACATATAAGACCCAATTTCGGGAATCACCAAAAAGTGCATAAATACATGTGAATCTTAGTATCGATCTAATATTCTGTAATAGTATTTTTTAATTTTCCACTTAATTCAAGTATAGTTCCGTAATTGGCTCCTTTCCGAATTTTGATACACATAGGCAATGGTGTAGGGTATCATATGGTCGGGCTTGACCAACTATTCCTTCTTCTCTCGTTATTTATAAAATATGGGAAAAACCCTAACCAATTTTTCCAAGCAGGAAACGTATTCTATTGGGTTTGATTTAGTTAATGAAATGGTTCCTAGATGAAGTACAATGTTGTACAGTGTTTTATTAAATGTTCTACTGAAATGGCTTCACTGTGGCAGTATGGACAAATGTTGGAAGTGCGATGATCTCTTATGTGCCCTAAGTGTGCCCAGGCCTTAGTTTAATTATTCTTTTTTACAGTTTGAAGTACTTATTGGCCCATTGTAGTTGAAATTAAAATAGTTTTTTTATTTTTAATTGGATTTGATAATGTCCGGGAATCCATACAATTTTTATTCTATTAGAATTTTCAGTTAAAAATTCTCTTATATAATTGGAATAATAGTTAGTGTTATGTAGGTTGCTGATTGATAGAATGATTTTGTGTTATTTTTAATATTTCGATGTAATTTGTAAACAATGGATCGAAAAGCTTTATTCTTAAATTAATTTTTTAATCGAATTAAATTTCTTATCCTAGTCATGATTTTAAAGCATCAAAATTAATTTAATTCATAGAATTAAATTCTTTGTACTTTTAATGAATTAATTATGTAATGATAATAATATTTTATAACTTTCAAATATCTTGAAGTCCTAATTCACAATGTTTGTTTTTTTTTTATCTTTTAGGAATTTGTTGAAAAATGTTTAAAACCTACATGGGATTGGATGTTCTCCGTAATGGATAGTACTGAAGCTCAACTGAAATTTGGAGCATATTTAACAAATTACACAGATCCTACGCATCCATTACATCCATTAAATTTGACCGCACAAAATAACTCAAATCAGCAGAATAATGGAGGCAGCAATGCTACGTCAGTGGGTATCAATATTATGGGTATGTACGTGCACATAGGCACACACATGTGTATAGTAAATGTGCAGAACGTTTGTAAATATGAATTGTGTTTTTGTTTTCTAGCATCTTCCTCACGACGAGACTTTTTCACATATTGTTTGTCTCTTATGAGAGCACATACATCCGAACACCGTGATGCTCTTCCAGTTTTAGATATAACAGCATTACGTCATATAGCCTATGTATTAGATGGATTTATTTATTACATGCGAAATGATACAAACTTTTACGAAAAAAATGAGGGAATCCAAAGTAGCTCCTTAAATACAAATGAAAATGAAGACACTGATGATGAACTATCAAATATAACAAGTGAGGATCCCTATGGAGAAGTTGGTGGAGGAGGTTCAGCCCTAAATATAACGGGTGCATCGGGAACCTCACGTCGTCATACATTTTTTGCAAGATCTGATTCAACTTTAAGTCTTGGTTGTTTAGCTCCTGATGGTTTTGATTTACCCCTTGATGTCGCCATACCATTAGCTGACAAGCCGCATCTTTTGCAACCAAATTCGAAACGACAGGACTTGTTTGCCAACTTACCTTTGATTGTATCTCCTACAGAAAATGTAGCTCAAAGTGGTGAATCATCTTCAAATATTCTCGACTACCCTCCAACTAAACTAGGATTTTCTTCGTACTCTTCTCGTAAGGCTACACAAGGTCCTCTTAATAAGTCAACGGAAATCAACACAATGGAGGAGGACGAGATAGAAGAAGAGAACGATGAAGTGAACAATGAAAACCAAGTGTCCAAAGGAATGTGTTCAGCAGGTTTTCGTGTTATTTCCGATTCATCAATTGGTACGGGTTCTATTGAGTCGAGTAGTGCAGTGGGCGGTAATGTTTATTTGCAATTGAAAAAGAAGCAATATTCAGATGATCCGAAATCACTTACTGAAAATCAAGAAAAATTAGATGATCAAGACAATATGGATGTGGATAGTGGTAATGCCAATGATATTATGGAAAAGACACAAGTTGAAATATCAAATCAAGTCCAGACTGGTGTTATAGCTACAAGACCCGACGTTATAATAGTGCCTCAAAAAACACAACGTGGTAATGAATCTGATTTAATAATGCAGTCAACTAGCACAGGGTTATCATCATCAATGGCAAGAAGTGTAATAGTTCGAGCTGGTGGCGGTAGTAGTTCCTCGTTGAAAATTCAGGACGAAGCATCCACTTCACAAAAATCGAAAATACCATATTTATCGCTAGATGATCCAGCTAAGAACTTAATGATGGGACGTTCTGCAAGAATAACATCGTTCATGTTTCCTGCTCGAGGTCAACACTTCTGTCAGAAGTTCGATTCAAATGACACTTCTCCTTCATGGAACTTTTTACTTGGACGATGGAAACTTACTCTAGATCTCTTTGGTAGAGTGTTTATGGATGACGTTGGCATGGAGCATGGCTCTGTTCTGCCCGAGTTAAGGGGTTTTCCTGTAAAAGAAATGCGATTTAGACGTCATATGGAAAAACTCCGCAATGGACAACAACGTGATTTGATATTCTGCAAATTAGAAAGGAATCGTGATAGTTTGATAATTCAGACCTTCAAGGAACTCAATACACAGTTTGGTAGTCAAAACAGAAGAGTTCATCCTCCGTTAACATTTAATCGCGTCAAGGTAACTTTCAAAGATGAGCCTGGTGAGGGTTCTGGGGTTGCTCGCAGTTTTTACACATCTATATCGGAGGCACTACTTGCTAGTTCCAAAATGCCGAATTTAGAATCGGTACAAGTAGGAAACAATAGCGGCAAATATGGTGTTCCATTTTCGAGCATTTTACGGAACCGCGGAGCAACAAGTAGGGATGGACCCACATTGCAAAGGCGAGGTACTGGTAGCAAGATTCTTTGGCGTACAGCTCGTGAAAGGAAAGCGTTAAACTATGAAGCTAGACCATATATTCCAGTATCAAACAATTCAGGTAAACATTTATTTGGACTGACACGTAAATAATTGATACAATAACAACTATATCTTATTTCAGACATTTCTGGTGACAATCCTAACGAACATCTTTCAATGCATTTACAGCAACTGGGAGAACGTCTATATCCCAAGGTATAAATAAAGTTATATATAAATATACTTATAAGCAATAATAATAACAAATAATTGTTAAAATATTTGTTTTATAGATATATTCCTTAAATACTGCAAATGCTTCCAAAATAACTGGCATGCTATTAGAAATTCCAACCCCACAACTACTATCTATCTTGTCATCAGAGGAAATGTTGCGACAAAAAGTCAATGAAGCTCTCGATATTATAGCATTTAAACAGAAATCGGAAGCAAGTAGCACATCGTCTTCGGCGGGACAATCGAAAAAAATGAATCCAGTAGTTTTACTGGAACCATGTCACGTAGAAGATAATGATCCACTCTTCTATATGCCTGGAAAAAGAGGTTTCTACACACCTCGTCAAGGATATGGCTCATTTGAACGCATCAATGCGTTCAGAAATATCGGAAGGTATTTTTTATTTTTTAATCTTATTTTTAATTGATATTTAATTTTTTCCTTTATTTCCATCAGACTTATAGGACTATGTCTATTGCAAAATGAATTGCTACCACTTTTCTTGCAGCGGCACGTATTAAAATATATTTTAGGTCGAAAAATTAAATTTCATGATTTGGCATTTTTCGATCCCATTATATACGAGTCGTTCAGACAACTCATACAAAATTCTCAGACCGAAGATGGGGAAGAGGCTATCATTAGAATGGAACTATTTTTTGTGTAAGTACTTCCTTAATTGGCTACGCTTATTAATTTAACATAGGTTTACTCTGAAATTTTATGATGTAAAACCATTTAATTCGAAAAACGCGTTCTTGGATAAATTTCTACAATGTTTTTATACAGAGCATTTTTGCAAGAATATATGTCTTCTCATGTACCCAGCAAAAAAAAAATAGGCAAATATCACTGGAAGGATTCATTTTAGAAAAAAGAAAATCACTAAAATAAGTGCTTAAATCAATAAAAATTTTTTTGATTCGATTGTGCTTGTTGATTGGTGATTAATATTAAAATGCGTTTCTCTTTTAGTAAAAAATATGAATTCGGACACATATATAATATATGTTATAATAGCAAAAAATTATAATCGAATCAATTAAATTTTTAAGTTTTTTATTATTTAAACCCATAATACTCTACAATTGATAAATAAAATGAATTTAAATGAAATATCGAAAACCAAATGTATTCAAGTGTTCAGAAAACGAAAACATTTAACTCTTGAAAAAAAATTTACAATGCATTTGATCAGAATTTAATTATTTATTTTATATATTTTTGGCTTAGTAATTAGTTTTCAATATTAAAATAAATATAACTTTTTATTTTTTTAAACTACCGCTTTGGGGCATGTTTTTGTTTATCTCACTTTTTATTTAGCACATTTATATTTGCGTATTTTTCTATAAAGCTTTTATAAATTTGAAAATTTTATTAAGAATAAGAATAAGTTTATATTTAATTTTTAATTCATATTTATATACAAATGTAAACATCTTTAATATTTTTGGATTATTTGATGTTCAGGATTTTGCTTTTGTAATATATATTTATATTGCTTAACTTAGACTCGGTCTTCACTTAGTGGAGAAAATGTACTTTAGGTTTTAAACAGGGTTATATATAAAAAACTTAAGTGTTCTTTTTCTATATCTTAAGTTTTTCATAAGTATGACCTTTTTCTGAAGTTTTCTTAAATACTTTTGAAAATAATCAAAAATACAAAATCTAACAATGAATGAATATTTTCTGTGTGGCTTTATATTTTGCACGAAACCTTTTTTTAATTGCGTATCTTATAAGCTGCTGATTTCTTAAAGCTTTAGAGGTAAAAACGACGTATAATTTCTTATTCAATATAATATTTTAAATGATTAAATAATTTTTTAATTTATTTACTTTTGGTGCTATATTAGGATTCCATAGAAAAATACATACAAAATTTAGGATGCGACTTCTCTCTATATTATGTATATTATATAAACCAACTATGAGGAACCATATATACACCACATAATTATTAACTCTCTTGTAATTTATAAAGCACCGCTTGCTTAATCTTTTGAATAAAATATGTTTTATAAATTTTTAAAGCAATATCAACATAGATAATATTAATGCAGTACAAAAACTATTAAAACACTGTTATTTTTAAAACAGTGGAAGTTCCCCCATGGGAAAAAACTTCTGGTTGATACAGCTGTTGATAAGTTAACAACAATACCGATTTTGCTCATTTTTATTGGTCATTTTTATTGGCGATCTACTAAGATTTCCTACAATTTGATTTTACAACTGGGTTTTTCATAAAACTGATTTCAACAGATAGATTTTATTCTATTAGTTTGTCGAGCATACTTTATCGATTACCCAACCAATAAGGATGCAGAATATATGTATACCTTTTGAAGGCTTGGATGAAAATTGTAGAAACTCATATATACCTTTACATGTGTAAACGTATACTAACTATATATACAGGCCAAAAACTACAGTAGTAGTTAGACCCTAATAATTTACTTCATATTCAAAATGTATTATGTTTTAGAAATATTGTAAATAAATAAATACCTACTGTTCACTTTTTTGTAATATATATTTTTTTGTACATTAGGATCGATTTAATGAAGGAAGAGGGTGGTGGAAGTGTGGAGTTAATACCTGGAGGCAGGGAAGTTCAAGTAACATCTCAAAATCTTTTTGACTACATAAGACGTTATACAGAATATAGACTTATAAAAGCTCAAGAAAAAGCTTTGGAGGTAAAAACGATATATAATTTCTTATTCAATATAATATTTTAAATGTTACTGTTCACTTTCTTGTAGGCCATCCGAGATGGTGTTTTCGATGTTTTACCAGATAATTGTATGCAAAGTTTGACCGCAGAAGATTTACGATTACTTTTAAATGGTGTCGGAGATATAAATGTGTCGACATTAATATCGTATACAACATTTAATGATGAATCAAGTGAAGGTTCGGATAAACTTTTGAAATTTAAACGATGGTTCTGGAGTATTGTGGAGAAGATGAATACATTGGAACGACAAGATTTGGTAAGAAAAAGCATAGACAACAAATGAATTCACAATTTACTTTTTTTTTCAAATTTAAATTTCATATTTTAAATTCGTTATCATAGGTGTATTTTTGGACGGGATCTCCTGCTTTGCCGGCGTCAGAAGAAGGATTTCAGCCATTGCCATCTGTCACCATACGTCCGGCCGATGATACGCATTTGCCAACCGCAAATACTTGTATATCAAGGCTATACATACCTCTTTATTCAAGCAAGTCAATATTGCGTAGCAAGTTGCTATTGGCTATAAAATCCAAAAATTTTGGTTTTGTATAAATGAACAAAGAAATTATATTTTTTTGGCTTCGTTCCCAAATCTATTTAAAAAAAATCGATTTGAAGATTATTAAACATCTTGACTTATTTTTTATTAATACCATCTAAAAAATTAAATGAAAAGTAAACAATAATGGTAATGTTGTTTGTAGCAGGAATTGTCATTCGAAATTATTTACAACAGCCACAAAATCATTCTTCATTCCTACATACATATAATTTAAAATAAAATTAAGAAATCGGACTTTTTTGTTGTTTTATCTTTGGTATAATAATTATATAAATATTTTATTTTATTATTTTTTTTTTATTTTTAATTTGAATACCTACCATTTGAATTTGTGAAAACATCTGCTATAAATTATGTTTCTGCATATTTAAACATGTGTTTTTTTAGTTATAATAGAATAAATTCTTATTTAAGAATACTTTCCCATTCTTATGAGTATTTTTATAAACTTAATCACAAATACGGGAAAACTTCATTATTATATACCCACACACATTAATACATATAAATATTATATACCTATGCATATAAATAATAATAATAATATGAATAATAACTATATTACTACTATATATCTACAACTGAATAAATCATAACACTTTATTGTAGCATTAATGAAAAATGCATTAAATACATATTAAACATAAATATAATAATGCAAAAACCATATAAGTACTATTGTATTAAAATAAATGAATTAATAAATTACATCTGCTTTGAAATACAAATAAATTATATATTTTTTTAATTACAATAAAATAGATAGATAAATAGAGGTGGTTGTTGTGATACTATGTTGTGTCACATCTCTAACCAGAGACCAAAACGGTCCATTGTAAGTCCTATTGAAGAACGGGAGGAGTAAATGGAGGAAAAATATAATCACCTTTCACATTTCGATTCGTTATTTTTTCCGTTTTTCGACTTTGGTATTCTACATTCCGTTCCGTTTCGTTTCAAATGTTTCTTTTCGATTTTATGTATTCTGCATTTCGATCGTAGTTAAGCCCAAAATTCAGTAGCGCGTAGGCAGCAGCGGTGTGTGCTGACACAAATTTATTTATTTATAAAATATTTATATACATAATAAATTATGACTATAAATAATAGAGGTATTAGGTACTAACAACTAAGGCTTTCAAGAAAGTATACTCGTAAGAACAACTGTTCTACAAGTTTTTCATCGACATACCTCGCGGTACTGTCAATTTGTTTTTGTATTCCTATGTAAATTTTTTCGTGAGTATTTTATTCTTCCTCTCCTTTATTCTATCATTTTCTGTTCATATCATTTTGACATTGTGTGCAGTAGTTTTACACTAACAAAAT
>MINK01172369.1:0-24677 GCA_001735545.1 Phormia regina
AAAAACATTTGTAAAAGTGAATAAAATAATTAATTCTCATTGTATTTGCATAAAGTGGCTCTTATGGTGTATAATTTAATAAAATTAAATGAAACAAAAGAATCAATTAAAAAATTTAAGTAGCTAGTACATATTTAATTACATAACAGGTATTAAAATAAAATTGTTTTTTTTTCTACAATGATATCAATTTAAACACCTTTCTTTCCCTTTAATGTTTAATCCTATATTGTAGAAAAAAATAAATAATTCTGCTTAAAATATTATACACAAGTTTAGTTGCCACGTTGTTGAAAATCAAATTAAAATTTAATTTACCACAGAAGGAGACTTTCTCTTTTGTTTGTGTGTAAAATTAAAAATAGACTTTTTTTATATATTTTTATTGCAATTAAACATTACACAACCATCTAGTATTCATTTATCCATTCAGTCATCCATGATGCATCCCTTCATTCATTCATTCATTCATTCTTGCATTCATCCAACCAACCATTCATTTATCTATCCGTTCATCAAAATCGTCATCAAACCCATCCATTGATCCATTTAACCAACACACAACCACTTAAATTAAAATACGGTTTCCATTGCATCCATCAACCTCCAGTAGTAGAGCAACACAATGGAAAAAAAATCACAAGAATTAAATGAAGCTTAATTTATAGACAAGTAGGTTGGTGGTACTTGTTGTTGTTGTTGATATTTTTGAAACTTTTTTTACTACAATTCATCAACATTATTCTTTACGAGCACTTAAGTAACAAAAAAAAAATAAAAATACGTACAAAAAACTGATAAAAAGTGAAATAAAATGAAAATGAACATAAAGAGAGAATATGACGATTCAGAATTAAATTGCAACAAATGCAAAATGATTATTACTGTTACATCAACTACAACTGCTGCTGCTGTTGCTATTGGATAATGCAATCCAAAATAGTAAAAAGTTAGGGAATTAAAGTTGATTATAGTCAACCACATAAAGCTACTATTTATAAATAATAATAATAATAATATTAAGATAGATATTTCCAAGGTTTACCCAAACTTTAAAAACGATCTTCTTTTTTGGAACAAACCGAGCTCAATAGCTGCTACAACAACATAGGAAATTGTTTCCCCCAGATAAGAGCGTTCGACAACATACAATCAGTTGTCCCGTGACAGAAAAATTAAATTTAGTATCCGCGTTAAAATTTTAATTCAATACTTTTCAACTCATACACTCAAATTGTTGAGATCTTTAAAAATTCGGGATTAGACTTTTCGCATTATTCTAAAAAGAATTTTGAGTACAAAATTAATGATGACACTTTTTTTTTGTTGCCAAATATACTAAAAATATAGCAAAATTGATATTACCCCCTTAAAATAATTTGATATTTATAATATATTTGCTAAAAATGTATATAAAAAAGTAAAATTTGCGCGATTTTATTTTCTTATTTGGAACAGAGATAACTAAGCAATTTACAATTACAAATTGTTTATGGTAGTTTGAACAGGATGTCTATTTACTACCATACGTTCACGACGTTATGTTCTACATATTTTTACTCAAATACCTGAATCTATTGAGACTCTCAAAATCGCACTCAGTGCAAGGTGGACGCTATGTGTAGCGGCACAAGAAATACGTATTCCATTCTGCTGATGTTTAATTATAGTACACGAATTTCGCTTTGCAAAAGCCAAACAAACAGTGACATTAAAGCAATTTACAATAGCAAACTTCTTTATTATCCATAGCGAAAGAATAGCCGAGAAAACCGCTAAAACAAACAAAAATCGCAAAATAAAATAACATCCCAATGCAATAAAAACGTCAAACGAAAAAGAACAAAATCGCCAACATTAAAATAATTGCTATAATGAAAATTTAATAAAACTCAATAAAAGAGAAACACCAAAAACAGAAAAAAAAAACGCCAAAACGAAAATAAAAAATCTGTAAAAAGGTCAAAAAATTTTAAGAATATAATAAAAAAAAATCACGGTGGATCTATTAGGGTATAAATATAGACATATCGCTTAAAGTAAAATTGCTATAGATTAGTCTCTGTCTTAAATCACTATCATATCGATACAATATCGAAAAGTGTAAGACAACTATCTAGAAAAGGGGTTCTCAGAAGATCTTGCTTCGAGACCCCTTTTTAACATTACAATGGAATCGCGACCCACTACAACTTAAATAATCAAGAACTTTGAATATTTACGACATTATTATTATTGTTAAATGATCTCTTTTAAGGCCATTTTAGGATAAATTGAACACATGGGTTCTATATATATTCCTTCAAAACTCATTGAAATTTTATTCCACATATGATTAAAGTTCTAAAGGGAAGTTACACCGAACAGAGCCCTCGCTGCGGATCTATGGGTCTTAAAGGACCCATAGATCCGCACTTATACAAATTTTATAAACTTATACAAATTTTATACTTTTCTGAAAGGTTTCTTCACAGAGATAATTTAAAAATAGTAAAGAATTCCAATAACCCAATCAATTTACACATCCCCTCAAATTTCACCCACTTTATAATAGAGTTTTGACTTTCCTAAAATCTCAAAGAACGAATATGCAAACTTCTAACAATATCTTATTAAAAGTTTTCAAATGTATATGGAAATTAGAAAAAATTTACATTTTATAGTGGAAAATGTGTACATATCACTTTATGAAAGTTCACTCTATAAATATAACAATAATGTATTTGCTTTTTGATTTAAAAAAATCAAAAATAATAGTTATTTTCCTTCTCTTCATAAATATGTATGTATTTCCATTTCTAAATAGACTCTGGCATAGAAAAAAACAACTTAACTCTTCGCATGTGTTAGTAAAATTTTCTTGAAAACAAATTAATTCACAAATTAATGAAAATAGTTGGACTTCTAGTTGTTTTCTATAGACTCAGGCTTTAATTGACTTTTTTATTTAAATTTTCTACATAATATTTTTATTAAAAAATTTATTAAAATTTTTCAATATATCTTCGCGACCCCCAAGGAATGTCCTTACGGATCCCCATTTGAGAGCCGTTGCTATATTTACGATTATTATATCAAACAATATGGGTGTCATATGAAAGCTAAGAATCCCTGTCATTTAATAAAATTTTTTATTTAAATTTTGCAGCAAAAATCTTATAGAAATATCGTTTTGAATATATCAGCCTGCAAAAAACAATTTCACAACTGAAAAAATAGTCATATGTATAAACCAAGAGACCAGCCACGGCGAAACTATAAAGGACTTCACGCGTATATTAAGAATATTATAAAATATTTGCGAAAATTATATCTACTCTATGAAAGCTATGATAATAAGTTTTAGTACCAAATAAAATATATGTTTAATAATTTAAATAAATAAATAAATAAATAAATAAATAAATAAATAAATAAATAAATAAATAAATAAATAAATAAATAAACAACTAAATAAATAAATAAATAAATAAATAAATAAATAAATGTACAAAGTTGCCAGTATATTGTACACAAGAAATTTAAAATCATATTCGTTAAATTTGATAAAAAAAATAATTGACCTAAAAATACTGGATTGAAAAAATATGAAATAAAAATAGATAAATATTCTTGATAAAAATATAGCGGGTATAGTCATAGAAATATTAAAAAACGAATGATTCAATTAATACATAATCTATTACATTTTGTATCACCAAGAATTAAAATTTATAACAATTCGAAACAGATTTTATGATTATAATATTATTGTTACATATTACTTTTAAAACAATTCTTACAATAATAGTTACCATTTTTTGGCATGCCTATTTATTAAATTTTTATTATTATTTTTTCCAATTATATTGAAATTTCTCTTGAAAAATCAATGACCAAACAAGAACTTATTTAAACCTGCTGTAAGCATCTTGTCTGACCTTAATTATATATATATATACATTAATCTTAAAAGCCAAGAAAAGGGCATATATTGTATCTAGAGATTAATAAAATAAAAAGATATTTGACCAATTGTATGGTGTATTGTTAATTGTAATTTTACAGTCAATAAACTTTTTTTACATTTTTGGCTTTTTAACACTAACAGTCAGGCTTGCTGTAGTTAAAAAGTATTCAATATATTTAATCTGGGTTGCTCAATTGTAATTTAAAGCTCAATATGTAAATAAAGATTAGGTAACCAAACGCAACAAAGCTTACACTTTAGAATTGGGAAAAAAATCTATTTTAAAAAAAATGTAAAGCAAAACGATATTAATTAAAATATAATTCAATTTATATACCAATGCTAATTTCAAAATAAAAGATTGAAATTTATATTCTTATTAATCTTGGGGAATAATGCGATTAACCCCAATTGTTTTTTGGGAGATTGTCGACCTTTCTTTTGGGGAAAGTCCAAATCGAGGGAGTTAGCAATGAAATGTAAATTATTTGAGACAAAAAGGAACTTAATGAAAAATATTCTTTTTATTCTCATAGGGCCACCATTCTCTGGATTGAGGCAGTAACTTCAAATCAAATCAAAATTTGCTTTCAGAATTAAGGAACGTTTTGAAAGCAGCATTATTATTAAATATGAGAAGCACCTCTTGAACTACTTTTTAGGCATATGATTCATTACGAAAATAATAATTTAACATGGCTTTCACATAATAATTAAATTTTATTAATTTAACAAATTTTGTTTTGCATCTCACAAAATGGCGTTATAAAATGGCTTACTTTTGTAACTAGTGCTAAATGTCAAGAGATTAATTGCTTTTGAAATTAAATTGTTCAACCATAATTCATCATGGTTGAATTTGTCTCACAGTTAATGATATAAAATCCGGGGTCTTTATACAAATGATCTGAAAACGGTTAGTAACCTTAAAAATAATCAATAAAGTTGTTGAAAGCTTTTTTATCATCATATTGGCCAATCTTTTGGGACACTTGTATTATTGAAATAACAAAAAAAATCGTTGGGGAATATATATTCCTATTTTTTTTATTTTTACTTTCCTATATGCAATTCCCTGGAGGATTGTGTTCCTTTAACAAATTATTTAATTATAAATAGTGTCTAAACAGATTTTAATCAAATTCTTAATGGGATCCGTGTGCTCCGTCCTCATTCATACACAAACGAGGGTTTATATGGTAACTATTTTTGTGGATTTTATGAATAATAGTTGTCTTGTAAACTAATTATATTATTTTGTATCATTAAAAAAAAAAACCAATTATTCATTTTAGCTTTTTTTTTACGTTTTAAAGCACAAGGAAATTTTCCCCTTTTTGGGACTTTTTTATTTTGAATCCTTTTTTTAAAAAAATTTCCAAACAGTCGTTTCAAGGTCTATGTTAGACATAATTTTTAAGCAACTTATTTGGCGGTTAAATCTTTCATTTTTATAACGTTCGACTTTTTTGTTCTGCTGGGTATGTTACCTAATTTTAAAATAATTTTTTGTATATCAAATATGATGAAAATTTAAAGGCGGTCCCACATAACTTGTTATTAAAAAGAATAGAACAAAAAATATCATTATAAATTCTTTATTCAAATATGATAAGAATAAATTTGAGCAAACAAAAACAAATTAAAACAAGGACTAGCGCGATTAAAAATGAGGCTTAAGTACTTGTGGTCGATAAAGGACTAAGAAAAACAACAACAAAAAATTTTGGCGATTGTTTACCACACTTTTCATCTACAGGCAAAAACAAAAATTTGGAAAAAAATCTAACGCAAAAAAACAAAAACAAAACATTGGAACATGTAAACAAGGAATAACACAAAAAACAAGCTGCACAAACCTCAAAATGCAACAAAGAAAGTTTTGATGAAAGATTATTGCACAAATTAAAAAGAGTAAATAAAAATAAACCCCAATTGTAAATTATTATTAATAGCTATAACGCTTAATTCTTCCAAGTACACTTAATATTTCAATACCGACAGTTAGCTGCCAATTCCATTTTAGGATGTTTATTTAATTTCTTAGAACTGATAAATCAACTGCATTATAATTTTTTTATATTTTTTATTTAAGTATCCACCATCCACCAATTCAGTAAAATATTCATATTAATTTAAAAAATAAACTCATACATTTCATCCATATTTCATTTCAGATTTATTTATTGTGCTTTTTTTTTTATTATTGTCTATAAAATAAATAAAATTTTAAAATTGACAATTAACCATTTTATTTATGGGGATGTTCTAACTCTAACCTTTTTTGTTTTGTTTAAGTTAAAAGCAATTAAGCAAGGCATAAGTGAATTAATTACGGAAAAATTGATTTAATTAGCATTTTTGATACCAAAAATTAAATTCACCAACATCGAATGTAAATGGCAAAGCGATTTCAATTTTTAAATTATTTATCAACCTAAATTAAGCCTCCTGTCCAGCAGCTCGCTTGTATTAAAAAAAGCAGCTCAAACTGTTGCGCCAACTTTGCGTAAAACGCACTTTTAATTAAGATTTTTTAACGCTTTTCGTTCGAGGAAGTTTTCACAATAATATAATTTCCTTAAATTTTCGTTAATTTATGTTATATGTACGGTTTTGTTACGTATTCGCCGTAAATAATTAACACGTTAGCATAAATGGTTGAAAATTGCTTTTCATGTCCTTAAATTTTTATCTTTTTCTTTTGTCGAGTAATTTTAAATTCCAAACAATGAACATTATTTATTGTAATTGTTAAAACACTTTCATTTTATTCCTTTAATGGCAGCAAATAAACCAAACACCAACAGCTGGGAAATCACAATTCAAACTTACCAAAAAATTTCACAATATGGACAGAACCCTGGCCGATAGTTTATAACGGCGGTGTCGGTGGGGTTTCTCCAAATCTGTCGGCCGGCGGCTCAAAATAAAGGTTGTTAAGCCGGCTGAAAGGTGACAAACTATTCTTGGGCCATTTAAATTACTCCTATAGGAATTTCGTAATTACATTCTGGGGATATTATCGAATTAAATTGCTTTCTTGAGAAAGGGGTGGGGGATAAATTCAAATAAATTACTTTCTAATGAATTTTCGTAATTATTTCTATTGGAATTTTCTATTTAATTTATTTCTATGGGAAATTCGGCAAAATTTTACTTTTTTATAGAAANNNNAATTTTCGATAAATTTACTTTCTTGAGGAAATTTTCGATAAATTTACTTTCTTGAGGAAATTTTCGATAAATTTACTTTCTTGAGGAAATTTTCGATTAATTTACTTTCTTGAGGAAATTTTCGATAAATTTACTTTCTTGAGGAAATTTTCGATAAATTTACTTTCTTGAGGAAATTTTCGATAAATTTACTTTCTGTAGGAAATTTTACATAAATTTTCTTCCCTGAGTAAATTTTAATTTTATATCCAATTTTCGATAAATTGTAATTTTATAGAAAATTTTCGAATTTTTTTTTTTTTTTTAACAAAATTCACATTTTCAATATACTTACACATACATACATAAGTATTGTAATTCTGAGGAGTAATTAAAATGTCCTCAACAATGCGAAAGTTATACCACAACAAAATTCTGATGTGGTAGAATAAATTAATTTCTAATTATAATAAAAACTGGTAAACAATAACAACTGTTGTCCTTAGTAACCATAAAAAAGGATAAAATATTGATAAAGCAATAGGAAAAAATAGACAACATTCCAAAAAGTAAACGATATAGTTACACTTAAAACAAATTAAAATAAACAATTTTTGCTGGAGTAAAAAAAATGTCTTCACATATTGGTAGAGCCTATTTGAATACCTGTTTAAAAGTTCCCATAGATCCGTGTAATAACTGCCCAGCTCCTGTATATAACCGATCAAAACTGTATTTGGGATGTTTATCGGCAACACCAAATACCACACAAACAACGAAACATTGTAGTGCTGCAGCAACAGGACCAAAATGGTCTTGTAGTAGTATAAGGTCTTTGGCAAAGCTATATGATAGTATACCGGGTTGGTAAATTAAATCGTAATTTGAAATTATTAATTAAAACTTTATCTTCCAAAGATTATAGAGACTTAAATCATTTAAGTGGCGAAGAATTCTATTCCACTTTAGATACTTTAAGATCAACATGTCGCGATTTAAAAGTGAAAACCAATTGTTTAAGTTCTGAAGATCGTTGCAGTACCACCACAACTACATCTTCTTCAACCTCTTCTTGTAGCCATCTGGGAGGAAGTCGTTGTAAAAAGTCTAAAAAATCTAAAAAGAAGAAAAAATCTACAACTAATAAAGTTAATGTAAAATGTTTTGAAACACCAGAATCCGAATTATCGCAGAATAATCTTTATAACCACAAAAAGGAAAACTGCAATGAAGATCTTGGAACAAAAGAACGCAGTAGTTCACTTTCCAAAAAGAGGTTTTATATTTGATTAAAAATTGTATTTAATATTACCTTGTTAATGAGATTTTTTTTACAGTTCAAAAAAAGATATAGATGAAGAAGTTGAAAGTTTTAAAAAATCTCTGCAGGAATTTGAAGCGGAATTTAAACGCCCTTTAACTGCTTTAAATTGTACTGAGCCGCGTTCTTTTACTAAATATTTTTCAAAAGAATTTGTCCAAAACACTAAGGATGATGAAAAGAAGAAACCAATAGAAAAGTAAGTCCAATCATTTTAAGAAGAGGTTTGAAATAGACGTTACATTTTTCACTGTATTTTCTTAATCTGTTTTCATTTGCAGGGTACCTGTTCGTACAACATTTACGTCAACATTACGTGAACGTTTACGTAAATCCTTATCTTTTAATGATTTACACTCCATAACAGAACCACCAGAACTTATAGAACTAAGAAAGAAAAATAAGACTTTGGAGCATTTATCATTTAAAGGAGAAAGTAATACATTAAAGGATCCCTCAAGATTAAGTAATTATTTTCAACAAAATTCAAAAACCGAAACTACAGAGTAAGTACAAGTACTAGTATCATAGAAGTTAATAGCTACATGTAACTTTTATAATTTCTTAAAGAATACCTAAAATTGTTGTGGATTCACCCAACAGCGAGCAGACCACAGATCGTGTACAGAAAAAAACGAAATCAAAACATAAACTTAATAAAAATGAAGAATATACAATGGCTTTCAAATTATTCGATTTAGATTCGCATAAGAAAGATGGTTCTATTAAGGTATTTACAACTTAATTAAACTTTTTCAAAAATCGATTGTAAAGGAATAAAATAAAATTCTTCGTCAGCATTCCACACCTTCACCAGTACATCCAGTGGCTCGTCCCAATTTAGCTGCCACTTTAAGAGTGGAAAGTTCTAAGAAAAAAGTCAAAGAACTTAAAAATAATTGTACATATCACGATACCACACCACAATTTGATTGGGAAGTACGCAAAACACCGGCCTGGAAAACTCTTTCATTTAAGTGAGTCCTAATAGAAAAATCACCCCGTAACCTACTAATAGTAAAATAATATTCTTTCTAGTGAAACTCACAAAGAAATTCTGAAGTTGCGTTTGGCTACACGCAAAGCCGAACAAGCTCTACAAAAACGTGAATATGAACTTAATATGGAATTAATGCGTCAGCGTGTCAAATCTGCACCTCTACTATTGGAGGGTCCCACTTATTGGGGTCCTCATGTGGGTAAACTTTCACATGTTTGTCAAAAAGAAGGACGACGACATATGTGTCAATCGAATCAACAGCGTGCAAGACGTAAAAAGAATTCATCACGTAGTCACAGTTGCAGACGTAGCTCATTACTTAGTTCTTCACTTACTATGGAGGGTAAACATTTTGATAATTCTACAAATACTTTTGGAGTACAAAACGAATCACGTGCTAGTATGTCTAATAAATTAAATACTCTGCGTAAAATTTATGGCAATAGTGATGGTAGTAGTAAAACAAAGACTCACTCACGCAATTCAAATCATAGTACAAATATTCAACAATCAATGAAATATCAAAAGAAAAAGTGTTCGAATAATTTGCAACATAATGAAGAAAAATCATGTGGGGTTGATAAAGATGTTGGAAGAGTAGAATTAGATAGCGGTGATGATTTATCAAGTTTGGATAGAGCATTTTTGTAGTGAAATGTTAATAGCAATTAAGTATAAAAAATAAATAAATTTGGGTTCAAACAATGATATTTAAAATTATTCTTTAATTCTAATTTTTTACCATAAGCAAATAAAGTAAAACACTTACAGGTAAAAATAAAAATTCATCTAAATATATTTATTTAGCAACAACTTTTAGAGATTCAAAATCATTTACAATTGTAAATTGAGATTTATCGTCGTCCGTAAGAGGACCATTACCAGGCCTAGAAAGTATAACAGTTTGATAACCAGCCAAACGAGCCGCTTCAGCCTCTGTAATAGAAACGTTTGTTAAATATAAATAATATTCAAAAAATATACTTTTTAAAATTCTCAAATACCTTTAACAATATCCGTTAAAAATAAAATATCTTTGGGATCTGTAGACAAAGACTGAGCAATGTTAATATAAGATTGTTTTTCTTGCTTATGACCACTAGTGGTATCAAAATGTCCCGATATATAAGGCAATAGATTACCCAATTCCGTTTGACCAAATAATAATTGTTGAGCCTTAATACTACCACTTGAGTAGATGGCAACTTTTATACCAGCATCATGCCAACGTTTAAATGCTGCAGGAACATCGGAATAAACACTAAAAATTAAAATAGTTATGAGTTTTTGTTTATTATATATTTCTTAAATACTTACTGCCCCTTAATGTTACCACTTTTATAGCCCTCTGCCCATACAAATCCTTGAAGAGTTTTAAGCGGTCCCAATTTTAAGTCTTTGTCTATTAAATAATTTACAAATTCACTTATTACTGCGATATCGTTTCCTTCTTTTTGGCTATTGTTAGATTCTTTAAGAAATTCTTCATATTGTGGCAAATTCCTAAGATCGTTAATTATTGTTTGTGTTTCTGGGGTTCCACATGTTTCTTGTAGATACTTTTTGGTATGTTCTTTGGCATAGGGAAACAAAGTATCCTGTTGGGAGAGATAAATTACTGTGTAAGTTGTTAGGGAATTAATAATTATTAATTTAAGTCACCTTTACAAAACTAATGGAGGTGGTAGTACCCTCTATATCAGTAAGTATTATTTTCACAGAAAATTCACACATTTTTTGGAAGTTTTTTTATTTAAAACTAATTTTTTTTGAAACCCAAATGTAATAAAACTGATAAGAAATTTAATGGGCCGTTTTTACATTTTAGTAAAGTGTAGTTACGCTTTAACAGCTGTAAAATCAAAACAGAGAACGTTTTTTAGTGAAACCTGTGTTGCCAGAAAAATTGTGCCTCATTTTCCTCATAATAATAATTCCTGTAACCAAAAAATGTAAATCCTTCTAAATATATACAATTCCCTTTTTTAAACTAATCTTTTTTAATAGAAAATATGTTGGGAATTAAAAATAGGAAATTAATATAATTTACCCATGATATAAATATGGAAGGTAGAATCATTTGAAAGAGTTGACAAACGTAATTCTTGTTGTCAGAAAAAATTAAAAAACTGCAACAAAAAGAAATATGAAATATTTTGTTTGCACTTAAATTTTTAAATAATTCTTGCAAAGTTTAATAATCACATCAATTCCATTTTTTTGTTACTTTCACTCAATCAAATAAAATTTACATATAAAATTATTTTTAATTTGAAGAATTTTTTATTTTTGATGTTTTGATTTTGTTACGAAACAAAATCATTTCATATGTGACTGACTTTTCAGTGTAAATAAAATTAAGAACATAATTTCTAATAATTATACCTTATGAAGTTATGTAGAAGATTTATTACACAAATATTGCATAGTAATACCCGAGATCGAAATATATATTAATAGTTATCGACAAATTTCTACCANATNATCAAGTATTTTCAAAAAAAAAAAAAAAAAAAAAAAAAAAAAATAAATGAAAATTCGNNATNATAAAAANATTTATAAAAAAAATCATACAAAATTAAAATTCGGCATAACTTTGGGCACATAGAATAATTTATACAATTTTTCCAAATAAAAAGAAAAATTAATAAATAATTTTCAAAAAAATCGTTATTTTAAATAAATAGAAAATTGATCAAAAATTAGCGAAAAGGTTTTATAAATGTAACATTTAACGAAAAATTTTAGTATTTAAAATTTATCGGAATGGTTTATAAAAGTTAAGACATTGACGTTAAAATTTTCGAGAAATGTATATAAATTTAGTAAATTAAATGCCCACATTTTACAAAATCCCAAAATTTACAAAATCAAATAGAAGTTTAAAATCAAATCTTCAATCTGGCAGCACTAAAGGAGAGGAAGAATGAATAAAAAAGCGCTAAATATATTTAAACTATCATTACGACAATTTAATTATTAAATTGTAAATTTAATTAAGTTAAATTTAGCAATAAAATATATGTTAGCATTCTAATTAATAAGATATACTTTAAACTTCGGAAATTATCCTTAAAATAACATTTTTTTATATTGATTTCTTATGTGATTTCCGTTTATTTCTTGACCACACTTTTATCTGCTCTATTTTCTGTAAAACGAGACTCGTTTCATATGTCAAATTGACAAAACTGACGTTTAAACCGTCAAATTTTACTCAAAAATAAAAAAGTACGTGAAAGTTTTTAACATTTTAATTTTAACTTAAATTTGCAAATTTTGTGCAAATTTTAAAATTATTATAATAATTTCCTAGATAAATCTAAAATAATTATAAAGAATTTAATTCAAGCTGAACATAAACAAGTGAACGTGATCCAAAGAGCTTTTTAAATTAAATTAAATAAAATACTTGAAAAAATATTCTAGTGGGTTCCAATGAACAACGACTGCAAAAATAAATAATTGACAACAAATATAAATAGAAAAATAAACAAGTACAATAACAACAAACACATAGCCTAAAATAAAAAGATAATAAAAATACAACAAAAGGAAAAGAAAACTTGTAAATTCGCAAGAAATCAAAAGATTTTTTGTCTAATCATGGAATTGCTATAATTTAAATTTAATAGTAAATTGTTTGTGTATGTAAATAATAAAAAATAAAATAATAGAAAAATAATTGACAAAAGTTGTTTGATAAAACGCTAAAGATATATCGGAGAATTATTTTCATATACATTTTTTAAAACAAAACAGCTGGTTTTTATTTTATTGAATTTTACATAAAATTTAATTCTATAAAACCAATATAATTTTCTTATAAAATTAATTATTTATTATTACAATAATAAAAGTGCAGCAATAATACCAACTACTTCTACTACTCGAATACGAACAAGTTGTATTCCCCAATTGACCGCCAGTCCCCTGTCAAGGTTAATCTGACAAAACAGATAAGAAAAGAACAGCAACAATAACAAAATCTACTACCACAAATATATAAACTATATTACGACGGGGTGGAGGAACTTGTCGCCCTAGAACATACACTTTTTTTAAAAAATATATCAACGTTATTTTTTCTTATTTTATCATCTTTTTCTTTTTGATAATTGCAATTGTTTGTTTTGTATTCCCATTATTACAAAGCAAGCAACAACAAAAAAACTAAACTAACCTAATTATGAGAAAGGGCAATACAAGGACATTGCTCAAAACTTAAATCAAACGTCTAAAGAAAGTCAATCTGCAACACGTTCATACATGAATTCTCAAGTTAACGCTAGTGATTTATACGATACATATATTTGAAGTTATTAATAGACAATAATAAAAAAGAAACTAAACGAAAGAAAACATATGGATTCCCAACAAGTGTTTTTGGTGCCTCAAGTACCTCAAATACCCCCCACCTCTAGTAATATTCATCATCACCAACAACAGCAGCAGCAGCAGACTACTACACAAATGTTACAGCAGCAGCAACAGCCACAACAGACGTTACCGCCTCAATGTAGTATTTGTGGTACAACACAGAAACTTTTACGTTGCGCCAAATGTAAAGCTATATACTATTGCTCCACAGATCATCAACATCTTGACTGGCCTACTCACAAACAAGAATGTCGTGCATTGGCCAAACAAAGACAAATTAATAATCGTTTGCAACAGTTAACAAATGGCTGTGGTGCCATCAATATAAATGCCCACTCAAATTCTTCCAATACATCCACAACAACAACAACCAATATGCCCACAAATTGGTCTTCCTATGATAATTTAATACAACAGCAGCAGCAACATTTAAAATCCCAACAAAAAGATGGTAGTCCATTTGTTTTAGGTACTCATGAAAATGAAATTCTCAATAGCAAAGCTGAGACTGTGACACAAAATTCAAATAGATCCGAGTATATGGGTAATATTGATGCCAACTCAACTACTACCGATCAAATGCATAATATAATGCTAACCAACAGTTCAGATCCCGCCTATGGTCTTAGTAATAGTAATCAAGCTTATAATGATAATATGTATTATTATCAAACGAATCCTACACAATTGGATAATAGTTTAAGAGATCAGCCTGTACTAAATCTAAATCAACAAGCTCAGCATAATGTAACATCTAATTCTTATGTGCCTCCCCCAATACACCAACAGCAACAACAAACTCTACAACAGCAGCAACAGGTATATGTACCTCAAAGCCCTCCAGCCAGTCTTCAATATCCTGTTCCTCAACTTAGTAATCATTTGATTAATCAGCATGAGAAAAGTTCCAGCTATCAAATTGGTGCTGCGGTCGTGGATGAGAATCTCTTAGAAAATGCAAAGTAAGTAAAAGTTTTAATTTTATAGCTTATAACTAACAATAAAATTAAAAATAGCATTTAATGCTTAATATTAAAAATAAACAATTGCTGATAATATTTAAGACCGGAATCTATTAATTTGTTAATACTTTTATTTAATAAACTTAAGTCTGTCTCTACGTCAATCGTCTTTGATGTATAAATATAGCTGCCATATATTTCATATTGAAATTTTTAACAGTTTAATTGTTTTTTAGTTAGAACACATTTGTCTGGATTTGTTTTTTTTCATTAAATAATTTAAAAAATAAATAGTAATGTATTGATTATTATTTTTTTTAAGATTACAATTATGCATTTCATATTGTTAGTTTTTGATTAGTGCCAGACACATAAACAGACAATAGTTAGACAATCCGACTTAAAATCATTATAAGGGTCATAAATTTGTAATTTTAAAATATTCTTATCGTCTTTGATTTTTTATTTTTGGTATTTTGAATTCAATATTTAAAGCCTCATAAATATTGAACTCACATTTGCTTTTTCCGTTTTTGAAACAATATAAGATTATTATTTTTTATACTATGGAGGAACTAATTTAAAGGTGACTATCTCTATTTCTGCACCAATTAATGTTGAGTTTTTCTCCATTGTTAAATAATCTGCAATTTATGGCTAATTGAACTTTGGAAATTTTATTTATATACAGTGGCTCACAGCTTATTACGTGTTTATATGTCGCATTCAAATATATATAAAACAACATAAATTTGCTTATTCGCATTCAAAAAATGTGAAAATACAAAAATAAATTACCAAAAATGGTTCGTTGAACCTCTATACAGTTATCCATAGAAGTTCCATATGATGTCGAAAAAAAATCCAAAAGCACACGAAATAAGCTGTGAGCCATTGTACATATTTCGCTAAATGTTCTATTGAAAACGTTTTTGATAGAATTTTCGAAGAAATCTTTTTAAATAATTTTGTAGGAAATTTTCTATAAATGTTCTTATTATAGAGAATGTTTTTTTTATTATTATAGATTTAACCATTATTTATAAACTTGTGGGACTTTTTTTTAAATTCTTTCATTGGAGATTTGATAATTATTTCAGTTACTATTTTGGAATAGTTTGTTCTTCGTTAGACATTTAAAATCTGAGGTCGTGAATTGTACTGGTTTAATTTACAAATTTAAGAATAAGTTCAACATAAAAATGGCTATTGTTTATGGTCTTAACAGAACTAATGATTTAAAATCACTTCAGAGAGCACAAAATAAAGCACTTAAAACTATTTTTAATCTACCATTAACATTTTCAATATTATTTCTATATAAAGATGTATCGTTTATGGTTTATATGTTTATGGTTTGCACAAAATGCAACTTCTATTGTATGTTTTTAAAACTTTAAATAATATAGGTTTTCACATTATATCATTTAGAAGAAATCAAACTACATTTAATACAAAAAATGCGTTGAACCTAAGAGTTGCGAGATGCCGTTTGGAGACTACCAAGCAAAGGGTTGAACACTTGGGTAGTTTAGAATATAATAATATTCCAGAACATTTGAAAATTATTGAAGAATATCGATTTTCAAAAAACAAATAAAGAAATATTTATTAGAGAATATAGAAATGCTTCTATTGTAATAATCTCATTGTTATTAGAATATATAAATTTGTTATTTAATCTTATTTTAGTTTTTCATTATTGAATACTAAATATTTTTAATATGTATAATTTTTGCCAACTGGCTTCAATAATGTCCAATGGACGCTGAAGCACCTAATTTTTGTAACGAATATTTAATTTCAATAAACATTATCTTGTCACAAAAACCTAATATATCTTCACTGGTCTTATTACCGGACGATTTGCAGAATTGCCCCTACTTGATACAAAAACTTTTCAGCGAAACCCAAATCATTCTGCAGGGGTCTTATTATAGTCCACAAACTCCGCTTTGGTATGGCCAAACTAAGATAACAAGGCAATTTTCGATTGCAAACTTATTTATGGTCCTCTGAACCTGATGCTTTTACGTCTTTAAGTTAAACTTCCGCTTTACGTTTGCAAACAGTTTAAAAAGCATATTATTGTTTTTGCACTACACCAGAACTTTCTCATAATAATTTTTTTCGTATTTAAAATTAGAAAATTTTCAAAAATGCATTCAAAAATTCCATTTGTCTTTATAATGAATTTAGTGATATTATAAATATATAAAGTACAAAATTGAACACTTTTGCGATTTTGTTGTCTTTTCGAAAAATTGAAATCGCGAATAAATTTGCGAATTTTTAAAAATTTAAAGAATTGAAAAAAATGATATTTAAATGGTTCCATTGGCAAAATCAAAAGAGAGTTTGAGCAAAAATATGTGATCACTACTATTTTATACTAAAAATAGATTTTTATAAAAAGAACGTAAAAATTAAATCTATCTAAAGATAGAGCAAAAAAATTTTTGAACACTTATTTTTTTATATAAAAAAGAATGGAAATTTGTGATCACATATTTTTTATCACAAGATTTTATCAAAAACGATACAAATTATCATTTGAAATTTTAAATAATCACTGATACTTTTGAAATATTTACACTATTTCTTACTCACCTTAAACAAGTTATTCCGTTTTAATCTTAATAATAAAGAAAATAATTAAAAAAATATTATTTTATTACAAAACTATTGTCAAACACACCCTCTTTTATAAAATTCACTTCTCGGTTGTTATCACTTTGAGTATTTGTTTAGAAATAATTTGAAAATGTTAACAAACAAATTTTGCAAACATTTTAACTACAGCGTTGGTGGGTGAACAAAAATCCTATCGAAATGCTAGACAAAAATTTAAAAGAAATTAATACTTTAATATTAAAAAAATTAATAAATTATTATTTAAACAACTAAGTGCCAACAATAATTACTCACTCACATATTTGAACGTGTAATTCTAATTTATTTCATATTAATAAATATATTTTATAATTTTATATTTTATAACTTTTGTTTTTAAATTTTTTGTTGTTGTTATCATTTTAATTTATTTTATTTAACTGATAACAGTGTACGTGAGCTTTTGTGGGCAATTCTTAACTATTTTGTTTTTATAATTCTAATTGTTGTCATTACGTTTCAGAATAATTTTATTCTTTCCAGAATAAATTGTTTAAATGACTTCTATAGTCGCAGTTGTTAAACAAGTAGGTAGATAGGTAGGAGCATTAAAATGACGATAAAAAAAATACATCTGTTAAAGTTATTAAGAAATATTTGTTATACGAATACAACGAGTGTATTTCAAATATATATGTATAATTAAATATTTGCATTATGATTAGATTGTTCTTTTATACATTAAGAGTACGTGTAGTATGATTATATAGAGTGTTAAACTATTCAAACTGATTAACACAAAACGCAATGGTCTTAAGTAATAAATTGTTTTATATGATAAATGTAATAAAAATTACAGTGACTGAATAAAAGTTTAATAAACAATTTTTCAACATAACCATTTTATATTGTCTTTAGAAAATCGTCTAAAAGCAAGTCTCCAATAGTAACGAATATGATTATTTTAGTTTCAAACCTTATAATTCATAAGAATATTAATCTGCTTGGATTGTGCTGTGATAGCGCATTGGCATTTACATGAGTACAAACAATTTTAATAAAAAATAATACCAAAAATTCTAAATTTTAAGTCCTTTAAGAAATTTTGACATAAAATTATATTCCACTAACTTTTTTTTATAAATTATACAGGAATGTGAGAGAAAACGATTTTGAAAACGAATCAATTTCAAATTAAAAAAAATGTGTGATGTATTTATTCGATCGTTTTGGTTATTAATGAAAATTAGATTTTAATAATTTTTTATTAAATTTTATTATAAGGTTTTGTATATTTCTCTTAAATTTGGTGGTAATTCTTCATATGAGCTGTATTATTTTCTAAATTTAGAAAATAATCGAAATTCATTACAACTTTTCAAATCGATTCGATTTGAAAGCAATCAGTTTTCATCACATGTCTGATTTTTTGAAATTATAAGCTAAGTACTTATATCAAAAGCCCCAGACTATTTGATCAAATATCCGATCTAGCTAACTGGTCGAGTGACTGGTTTAAAAATACTACGATTACCATAGTTCTTAGTTAATTGAGGGAGTAATAAAATCGATTTAAAATTTTTAAATTTTTTTGTTCACTTCTCAAACTGGAGTTCTCCTTGTGCCACCCAATTATATTAATGCTAAAAGAATCATCTAAGAATCCCTAAGTGCTTTAAAAAGTATTTGAAAATCATGGTTAATCCTGCAGGATTACTAATCTTAAAGAATCAGTTAGGCCAAATGTAATAAAGACCATTCAAAATTTTAAAATATTGTTTCCAAAATTCTGGAACTAATTTTCAAATGAATTTGTGTATTAGCGTTTTTACAGTGGACCGAACTCTAAAAGTTTTAGTATTAAATTTTTATCTCCTAACCTAATGATCGGAATAGATTGAAATGTATTGAAAAGTTGTATAGGAAGGCCTTAAGCTTTCAGAATAAGAATTTTTTAGTCACCCTGTAACAGGAGCGGATCCACGGGGAGAGAAAAAGAGAAATTTCCCACCCCAAAAATGAAAATGTTTAATGAAAAATCTTCACTAAATCATACAGTTTAAGGAAATAGTTAAGAAAATCACTCAACTTTCCTGCCCCAAATGCTTGAGCTGGATCCGCGCCTGACCTGTAATAAAATGTAATACGCTACAGGGTGTATGTAACTTCTCCAAATCAAGCTGATATTCTTCTATGTGATGAGAATCGCATGAAATTTGGCTATTACGATATTAAATCGCATAATAGATGTGATGAGGTTCACAAGAAAATAGACGATTTGTCTATTTTGCTTAAACATGACTTCAAAAAACAATAAATATGACATACAAATAAAATTTAATATGTTTTCTTTTCATTTAGATAAAAATTAGAAATATTTTCTAACAATTTTACGTAAAAAATATGAAATTTAAAATTTAATCCATTATTCTCTTTGTTCATTTGTTTTCTCATACATAAGCGATTTAATAGAAACCAGCTGAACAAATTGAGAGAAATCGTAAAAGAAAAGTAAAATGCGTGAAATGCAGCACATACTGAAATAAATTCGGTGATTTTTAAAACGCATATGAAATAACAATCGTGTGATTTCAATCACATAGGCGATTGTGATATGACAAATACAAGTAGATTTTTAGAGTAATCAAAATTTAACCACTCATTTTAAGGAAAATTTTTATTCTTCACACAAAAGTATATAGACAATTTTCTGCATGATAAAGAAATGTATTTCTATAATAATTAAAATTTTTAAAGATTTTTTTTTTTTTTTTTTTTTGAATATTTTTTTATTATAAGTCACTGTACCAAAAGTTAAAGATTATAATGATTTAATGCATTTTCCAAGTAATTTATAGTTTTATTTGTTGTTGTAAGTATTTGATATTTATCGCTACTCAAAAAATATTTTTTTATTATTACAAGTATTGTATCGAAATGTAAATAGATTATTTAGTTTTGTTTTATTTATTTATTAAAGACACCATCAATTGTTTATAATTAATGTCAAATACATTTAACAAAATGTTAATAGCAATTAAAACAGAACAAAAAATTATACAAATCAGTGGAGTGGAATTTTGTTTTTTTTTCGCCACACGTTTTTTTTTTTGGAAATATTCTTGGTTTTCTGAGAATTTTGCACGTACGCCGTTTTTAAAAATAAATTAATAATAAAAAACAATAAAATACAAAATGAAATTTATACCTAATAATAATAATAATAGAAAGTAAACAAATGTATATATGTATGTATTTGTTTATATGTATATGGGTTTGTTTATAAATTTGTTTTTAAATGTTTGTGATTGCAATTAAACAAGAAATTGCACATTTCTTGTTGTTGTTGTGTTTTTAGAGTTCTGCGCAAAATAAAAAAATAAATAAAAATACAATAGAAAATTAAATTATCAATGACTAATGAATGAACCAAACAAACAACAACCATTATGTTTTATATCACACATTATAATCGTACATACTATATGTACATCTTCTTTGTATTTTGAATGGGAATGTGTGCGTTTTTTTTTTTTGTGGAATTAAATTTGCAAACCATTTTACTGTTTGTTTATAATTAATTATTTTTTTTATTTTTATAAATGCGCATTACTATAAATACTATTATTGGCTTATTTTATGCCATTTGATATGAAAGTTATATAGAAGATATATTAAGTATAATTAAAAATTATAATTTATAGTTTTTTATATTTTTAAAATATGTAAAGGTAGTAAGGTTAGGTTAGAAAGGGTGTCGTATTCACGCCTACAGCCAGAGACCAAACGGCCCATTGTGATCCCTTTTGAAAGAGTTAGAGAGAGAGAGAAATAAATAAATGGAGATAAGTTAATAATATAAAGAAATGAACCTAAATGTGGAACCTAAACCCAAACAATCAGTTGTGATTGCTCCTAAGCTTTATTCCCATTACAAACCCTATGAGGTTAACAAGTCCTTTACCATTAACCTCACCTAGTTCGTGTAGCGTGTAGCTTCCAAACCACCTCAACCTATTTCGCTGAAGCTACACAATGACAGAGTATGTGCTCCACGGTCTCTAGCTCCTCAACATCATCGCACGTTCTACAGAAATCTGATGAGAAATGACCCGTAACCATGCCTATTATAACTCTAAGACTACCACGATTCATGCCTAGAAGATGCTTTGAATCTACTGGTTTCAAGCTAGGCCATAGGGCCCTAAAAACTTTGTAGTCCGATCTATCATTCCATGTTGTCCAGAGTCCATTCCAAATATGGCCCTAAAGTAGGACCCAATGACTCTATGAAAGACCTATCCAACTCCAAGCCAATGCGAGCTAGCTCATTGGCTATTTCGTTGCCATGAATGTCACAATAACCAGGCACCCAACAGAGTCTAATCATATAGGAATCCATTAACCTTCTCAATTCCTTCCTGCACTCAAGTACCAGCAAAGGTAGTAAAGTTTGATTATATTTCTAAAATCCAAGAGATCATATTGGAAAAAAATATATATAAAAATTTTTATTAGAAAAGAATATTTTTGTTTTCTGCGCATATGGCACTGGATTTTGCATCGAAAATTTCTTACACACATTTTGTCCCTAGGGTTTCTGTAAAGATCTTAAACATTTTCATATCTAAAATTATTCAGTTTTATGAACAGTTAACTCCTTGTAGCATATTGAAAAGAATTTCAAACAGGCTACTTGGTGCGAAAAGTTAATCCTAATGCGGAGTTAAAAACACATAAAGTCTAAAATGTTCAAAACTAAAATGCTGAAATTAGGGCAAGAATAGGGCACGAAAATTAAATTTCATACAAAAGTGTTCATGTTGTAAAATACACAACAAAACATATGTACTGACAGAATTTTTTCAGCTTTCTGGTTGTTGACGCTTGAGCATATGTTAAGATAAGTTTAGTACCGAAAAAAAATTCCTAAAGAATTCCTGGTTTAGCAAGATTTATGCAGTTTCGACAAAGAAGCAAGTTATTTGTTACAGTGGGCTCTATAAATACCGAAAAATACAACAAAGAATATTGGCAAACAAATATTTTTCCATTCATAAGAGAGCACAAGGGGTCTACATATTTTGGACCGTTTTGGTATCATGTTGCTACATACACCAGGGATGGTACCAAAACAATTGCATAGAATTTGTACCAAGAGAGATCAATTCTCTAAATTATCCAATGATAAGACCAGTTAAGAGATATTGGACTTGTCTGAAAAGAGAATTAAAGAAGACCAAAGGGGTGTTCCAAAATATTGTTGGTTTTTAAAAACAAATAGGCAGACTGTTCTAATAAAGTGGCTGAAAGAACTATTAAATCACAAATGGTAGGGTTTTCAAAAAAGGTCTCCAGGTACATAAGTAGTGATTAGAAGAATAAAAATTATATTTTTCTATGATCTGATCTAAATGTAAAACCAATCAAAACTCTGTGATCAACCGTTTCCAAATTTTTGAATTTTAGATATGTTAAGATTTTTTCAATAGCACTCCTTAGTAGCGAAGAATGTCCTTGAACTTTTTTAAATACAAATTTTCTTGACTAGTGTCATGTGGATGGAAATTCGGGTTTTTTTTAAATCATTAAAAATATAAAGTGCTCATGAACACCGAAAGAATCCTAATAACTGAAGAAATGGTTGAATTGCAGACTGTAGGTTCACAGGGAAAATAATTACTAAAAAAAAATAAAAACTAAAAAAGTAATTATCAGGGAAACCATAAATATGTAATTGCATGTTTTTTTCTGTATATTGATTGAAGCCATTGATAAAATATTTATCCGTTTCAGAGCAAATAAAGTATTTTGGCATCGATTTGTATGTTCATATTTTGGGCTATTTCACCATTAGGGACATATTTTTGTGATTTTTGACTGGAAGCATATGATAATTAGATGGGTAAGAAAATAGAAGATACGAGATACAATAAATAAAATAGGAATAAAATCTCGACATAGTTGATAAATTTCTGACGTATGAGCATTACAACGACTGGGTGACTATCTCATTGAAAACTAAATGAAAACTAAACTAAATTTAAATAGGTTGTTCGTCGATTGGGATTTTGGGTATTTGTAATTCTCTGATTAGAAGATAATATTAAACATAATATACTTAAATTTCAATTAAAAATAATTAGTTGTTTGAATTTTATTAAAATTATAATATTAATTTTATTAAAAAAAAGAAACGCAAAAATGTTAATTTTAAGTCCTTTCAAGAAATTCTTCGATCAAATTACAAAATTTTCGCGAATAAAAGTTTGATACAACCTCAAAACATTTTTGCACAAAATGTTTTAGATCTCTTTAATTTAATTTTTGTGAAGTATTGTAAAAATTAGTGATACAAATTTTTAATATTTCTTTTACATTAAAGCATGTAAACGATTTTTTTTTACATTTTCATGCATATATTTAAGCCACAGTATACAGTACTGGCATAAGCTAAACGAAATAACTTAAAAATTGCAAAACAGCAGAAACAAATTCTGGAAAAAGGTGTAAACGAAATTTTTTTTACATTTTAAAACGTTAATTATTCTGTAAGCGATCTATATCATATAGATCGGATACTTTTCTGAATTTGTGAAGTCCCAAGATTTTAAATATATAATACCTTTTTATTAAATCCAAAACCATTAATTCATATTCTTAAACGAGTTCCAATTTTTTTTTTTCAGCGACTGAGAAGTTTAAACAAAAATAATAAGTATTTTCTGTATTCTTTGGAGTCTCTAGTTTCACAAAACTACATCATTTTTGAGATAACATATATGCATAGGTACTACTAGGGTATAC
Organism: Phormia regina; assembly: GCA_001735545.1. Classification (NCBI taxonomy): domain Eukaryota; kingdom Metazoa; phylum Arthropoda; class Insecta; order Diptera; family Calliphoridae; genus Phormia; species Phormia regina. The sequence continues at coordinate 24,189 of MINK01172369.1, forward strand.
AGTCGATTAACCGCCATTCGGTTATATATTTTTGGTCGATTAACTGTTCGAATAATTGAAAACTGTATGTTTTTCAAATAACGAATAAACCGAATAATTTGTGTCGAATAATCGATTAACCGAAATCTATTGTTTTTGTGTTATAATTTAATAAATGTTTTATTTTAAATTCAAATTTATGTAAACATCATTTCTAAATTGGATAATAGGCATCTCCAGAAAAAATAACTACAATCGAGTTTTACTTCCAAAGTATTATTATACACTTAATGTCTTGGGCTCAATAAAAGTGCCAATAAAACATAATATAATGATATTATGTGTATCCTGACTTTCTTCTCACGAAATAGGTATTAAAAAAGGAACATTTATTGGACTCTTCCGACACTATTTTTTTACTGGGACATTTTATTTAACAAAATGCGACATCGAAAGATTAAAATTTTGTAAATTTTTGAACTCGTCACAATATTATTTCCTTTGGATCCT
>MINK01172370.1:6367-27090 GCA_001735545.1 Phormia regina
GGAATACAATTTTTGATACATCGATGGGTGAAAAAAGTACCAAAAAGGGGTAAAGGCGGGAAATTACATTTAATTCAAAATTAAAAATTACATTACATTAAACTTAGAAACATAAGATTAAGTAAATATAGTCCTATGTGGATAAGAATTAACAAGAGTGGAATTCGTGGTACTTAAAGATATATGGTTCTACAAGTAAGAAATCAAGAGGAGGGACTTTTTGGTACTTTTTGTTCTTCTAACGGTACTTTTTTAAATTAACCTAGAAACATGTAACACATGGTCCAATATTGGAAAGAATTCACAAAGGGGGACTTTTTGGTACTTTTTCGTTCTTTATTGTTCTTCTAATGATACGTTTTTGAATTTTCTGTAATATTTAACCTAGAAAATGAAATTAAATACGCATGGTCCGATGTTGGAAAGAATTCACAAAGGGAGACTTTTTGGTACTTTTTCGTTCTTTTAATGGTACTTTTTGAATTTTCTATAGTTATGAACCTAGAAATATGAAATTAATGATATGTAGTCCTAAAAGAATGTGAATCCATAAGAGAAGATGGTACTTTTTAAAATTTCTATAATTTTTAATTTAAATAAAATTAAGGGACATTGTCGTCCTTTTTCGTTCATATGATGGTTTATTGTGTTTTTAAAGAATTTCAATGTCGGTGATTCCGTGTCAAAACGTATTTCATGTCATGTTGAAACATTCTTTACTGCAGAATAATTTTTCAAAAAATTAATTTTAATTTATATTATTATTATTCAAATAAATAAAAATAATAAATGTTCTTATGTACTTTTTAACAAGTGGAAGCTTAATATTTGCAATTTAGGCGATTTGTTATCCCTTGAGCGTTTAATACTTATGTTTTGGAAAATATTTTATTTTTATTTTAACTCTTATTTTTTTGTGTCAGACATTGAGATGATTTTTAAAAATAAATCATAAAAATTCGAATACCAAAAATTGTAATTTTCATCTCTTAAACATAACGATAAGTTTTTTGCAAATATAACAAAATATATTTAATGAAAATCAAAGCATAAGTTTCTATTTTATTAACAAATTTGTCAAAGACCTCATTTAGAGCCACATAGAAAATTTTTAAAAATCAAAAATAAAATCAAATCTTCGGCATTAATTATTATCAATTATGTCATGTTTTATTTGTCATTTTATTTAATTTTTGTAAATTTGTTCATTTTGGCGATCTTCTCGTTTTAGCGTTTTTTCGCTTTGGTGAATTATTAATAAGTGGGGAAGAATAGAAAATTTTTAGAAATAAATCTGCAGGAATGTTCAATGTTAAATTCAGTAAAACGAACCAACAGACCTCTCAGGGGCGGCTCAAAATAGGGTTCCTGTGGCTGAACAAAAAATTTTAACACAGGCCAACATTTGGTTTCTTTACCAAATATATTTATATTTTACTATATACGCCAATAAAACCTATTTATCTCTTATAATTTAGTAGTTATTTGTTTTTGAATTTTTAAGAACTTTAATTTTTTAAGTTCTTGTTCCATATTTATTCATATATATCTCTGAATTTCCGTTCAAATTTATTAGTTTTTCCTTAATCAATAAAGAAAACTTAAAGTCGATTTTCCTAATGAAACTCCTAAATAAAACATTTACTGGGTTGTCCAAAAAACTATGTCTGCTCTTTATTTTTCGCCGAAGAGTGAGGGATTTGCAAAACATTTTAACAAAACAAAGTCTATAAGTTATCAGAAAAACCAAATAACATTCTAATACATGAGGGTGTCAATAATGTTATTTTATCGGAAACTTGCATGCATAGTTTTGATTATTGGTAATTTTGTGCGTTTATTTGTTTACTGGCCAGTTGCAGTAGCAATCAGTAAATATCTTTTTAACTGTAATATTTAGTTCCACCACCCAGTAACAGCAAATGAATGTAGAAAATTTTGATTGTATTACTAAGCATTTTGGGCTTAATTGTATGTATAGTTTTACGAACTTATAACAGAGGATTGAAGGGTAAAACTAGAAGAAAAGTTATGATGCAAATAATTATGGCAGACTTTGGAGGATTAGGTTTAGAAAAGAATATTATAGAGTTGGGGTAGATAGTTAAATGCAATTTATACGGAATTGTTTGTAGAGATATGTAAACAAATTAAATGGAATACTATTTAAACATAATAATTTTAGGAGAATCATTTTAAACCGGAAAAAGGGGAGGAGAAAAGAAATTTATTAATATTTTAGGAGTTAATTTAAAATTAGAATTTATAGCATATTTTAGGGAGAAATAAATAAACAAATGCTATGATATATTAAACCAATTTTCTTTATTAATTAATTAATGAATTTGTTTATTTATTTCGTTATTTATTTATTTATTTATTTATTTATATAAAGAAGCCTCCGTCCTTGCTATTTAGAAATAAAATCATGTCTAACTTAGGGTTAATTATTTTGTAAAAAAGTGTTGCCTACCTTGGGGAGTTAATTGCTTTGCTTTTAATTTAAGCAATTAAAATGCATACTTATAACATTTTTTCTGTTTTAAACTTCAATTACATTTTTTTTAACCATTTCTTATACCTAATGAAACTGTTTTAATTTTTCTCACATTTGAGTAGAAAACAAATAAACTCTTTACGCTTCTAAACATTTCATTGTCATTATTTAGCTTACAAGTGTTTCATAGAAGTATGTTGGTGTATATTTCTTTCTTCTTTTATTTTGTTTTGTGACATTTTGTGACAAGAACTCATTTAAGGCTCCATTACACATTTAGTTTCAACATCACTGACATCACACACACACCAACATAAAATGTAGTCCTTATAGTGACATCATCATGTAAATAAAACCTTTACTATACTACATACAGAGGAAAAAAATATCAAATACTTAGAAGTAAAGCTTGACTTGCTTGCCACTTGCCACTTAATGATGAGAAATCGTAAAAAGAACGTATGAAAAAAAAGCAATACACAGAAATATACACCAATATAAAAGAGAAGCAACAAAAGGAACCGAAAAATAAACACAATCAGTAGATAAGGCGTATAACTTGGCAGACAATTTGCCACTTTAATTGCTCCAATTTTTTTTCTCCTTTTTTGTTTCTTTTTTGTTCTGTGTTCAATTTCGGCTTCATTCTTGCGAAACAACAATTATTGGTCTTTGGAAATACGGCCAATGGTATTATGGGGTTTCAGGAAACTTAAAAAAAAGAAGAGTTGAACATTTCACAAATAAAATTGTTTTCGTATGGATATTTTTGTTGTTTATACCCTGCATCATTACTGAATAAATTAGTCATTTCGTTTGTAATTTTTAAATAATTTTTAAACATGTTTTTTAAATAAAAAAAAACAAAAATAATAAATATACAAGACAGATTCTATGTAAATAATTTTGGTTTTCATGAGCTATTATCCTGATTTTCCCCAAAATTTCAATCCACATATTAAAAAGACAGACATCTGGACAGACATTGACAAATAGTTACTACACAAAAATAAGTATAAAAATTTAAACTTTATAATTTCTCAGACACATATTTTAAGAAACCACATAAGTAATTTAAAATTTTTTTATTGAAGGGTATTTAAAATTCCTCACTACCAAAGTACTTGTACTTGTTTCGAATTTGTTTTTATTTCCTTTTTTAGTATTGTTGTATTTTTAAGTTTGTGAAGTGGTTTTTGTTTTGTTTTTTTCATTTCTTCATTGCGGTTTAATGGTTTGTAAGCATTCAAAGATTGTCAATATTATGTGCAATACAACAATTTTATGCTACAGCCTTAAAATAGGCTTTGAATATATACGTAAGTGTAAGAACAAACATTTAGGCTATAGATTATTGGTATTAAAATTAAAATTGAAGGACAAGAAGGAATTGATGTGGAAAACAAAAAACAAGCAGTGGAAATTTTTAATTTGTATATTTTATTTATAAAATATTTGAAGTTGTTTGGATCACATACAAAAACGAAATAAATAAAATTATAAATTATACGAAATCAGTCCTGACCGACTATATCTATTCACCAGATTCCTAACAAAATTCTAAATAAAATTGCTGTAAGCATCATATAAATTTGGAACTTTAAAAAAATTTTAAATTTTTGTTTTTTTCCAAAAAGGTGGCAATATTTATTCACAGTCAAAATGTATTTTTTGTTCTGGACTTTATCATTTTTTATTATTTTCCAAAGAAATCTTAATGAAAATTCATGTAAAGTAATTACGAAGGAGCGTAGGATAAAAGTCTTCCCACAAACCCTATCCAAATTATGTAAATTTTTTAAAATTATTTTAATTCTTTGGATTAAAATCTTCAACTGCAAAGCCGGGAATGATTTAAAAAAAAATATATATTCAAAAAGTATTTTCTAACGGAGGCCACTTATAATGACAGAGTGACCATTTGTATTATAAAAGTAAATTTTTTAAACATAATTTATACGGATTGGGATTTAGGGTATTTTTATGCAAAAAAGTGGGAGTTTTTTAATTCTATGATTTAAGGTCATGTTTATACATATTACAATGAACCTTCAATAAAATATCTTTATGCGTTTAAATTATATTAAAGTTTAAATATTAATTTTTTTTAAATGAAAGTCCGCAAAAATACTTAATTTTAATTTTTTCACGAAATTATGCGGTCAAATAATATTGCACTAACTTTCCTTTCATAAAATGTTAATCTCAATACTCAATACTGCCAATCCAAATACTTGTATAAAAAGTTTATACTTTTGCTTAAAACTTAGCAGAAACTTGGCGATGTTTTGAAACTTTTACATATTAGTGGTAATCAACTTTGACACCCTGTAGCTTATCTCACGTTATCACAGGGTGACTACAAAATAATTTATCTGAAAGTTGAGGTCCTTCTCGACAACTCCCTTACACATTTTAATTTAATCCGATTATTATTTTAGGGGATACGGATTAATTACCCAAAAATTTTTGATTGGTCCCATTATGTGTTGTTTTGCTTAAATAAAAAAATTAAATAAATTTTTAATTATTTAAATATTAAATAATAAATTAATTATAACTAAAATTTTGACCACTATACTATTAAGTTTATTTTTTACTGAAAATTTGTACTCATTGTCATTTTTATTTTATTAAAAATAATTCACCTTTCTTATCAGTTACAAATGTTCAAAACATAAAATCTTATCTATATTAAGTTTTATGTCAAGTATGTATTTCCTTTTGTCTTTAAAATACATTAAGCCTTAAACTATAAATTAATAGAATTTCCTATTAATATTTGCAAAACTTTAACAAGATTCTCTTTATATTGCTTTTAATAATATTCACTCTTCGTGGCAGGTACAATGGGATGGAGGACATAATATTTACTAACAAAAAAAAAAAAAAAAAAAAGAATTCATACAACTAAGTTTTAGTTTAAAGTAAAATTTTATAAATACAATATATAGTATTATGTATATATAGCCCCACTGTACTTTGGTAAAATTGAACACTAGTAAAGAAATAAACATTATCACATACATATATTCGTAATTTCATGTTCATGCATTTGATCATAGACATACATATGTGCACCACAAATGCAAACAATTACGTTTGTTAGTGTGATAAATGTGGTAAATGCCCTACAGTTCTGTTAATGGTGTAAATTGGAATTAAATGTAAATTGGAATTAAAATCAATTTGGTAGTCAACTTTGACACTCTGTAGCCTATCTCGTGTTCTTATATGGTGATTGCAACGTGATTTTTCTGAATGCTTATGTTTTCCTCTACAACTCTCTCATACATCTTAACTCGAATCGACAAGTATTTTAGAAAACACAGAAAACACTTAAGTTTGGTGCATAAAAACCAAATATTGAAGCTTATTTTGGGTTATAGAATTTATTTCATTTAATACTTATTGGAGAAAATAATAAATCATAATATTAAGGTTTATTAAGAAAATGTTATTTAATATATCGCACAGAACTATAAAGGTTTATCGAAATCATCAGAACTGCTGGTTATTTTTCTGACAATCTTTGTTGTTATCACTATATATATATATAGTTGCTTATAAGTTTAAATATATATTTTTGTCTAAGAATAAAACTAAGATTCAAAATACATTCAATGACAACGACAACATCATCATCGATGTCTTCTTAAAGTGTATATCAAAGAAGAAAACTTATTGTATTTTATTAAAAACTCCTATAGTTGTATATACCTACCTAACACCAGCACTTAAGTGTATTGCGTTAGAAAATTGTTCTTGTACTTGCTGTTGTCGTTGTTAACTTAATTGCATTGCTTTGCTTATGCCAGCTTCTAGAGTATAGCTTCTGCTTTAGCGAAATACTTGTTAAAAAAAAAAAAAAACATTTCAAAACTCTATATTTAATACTCTATAGACATTTTCTAACTTTGTAGTAAAACTACTCATGGTACCTTGTTCTTTAAATGTTTTTGTTTAGTGTTAGTGTTGTTCCTCTAGTTTTACATAATACGCCTGTAGTAGTAGTGGTAGTGGTAAGTATTTTATATGATGGCGTTAAAAGTTTATGGCAAAATGCGTTAAACTTTATCATATTGTATGTTATGCTATAGAATTGTAAAGTTTCTTTTTTTTATTGTTAACGTATGTCTAACTTTATAGTCTACTAAGAGGGACTAGTTACCTTTAGGAGATATTTTAAAGAGAGTTTAAATTTTCTTTAATAAATTTCTATGCTAGTGTAAACCACTTTTAAGGCTTAAATGTAAACAAAACTTTTGTTTGTTGATAATGTTGTTGTTTTGGATTTACCACAAAATAACAACATTTATATGGCCAAAGAAAAAAAAACTTAAAAAAATAACATATAATAGCAAAATATAAAGATACTAACTAACATGCATTTTTATATACATACACATATGTATATATGTATGTGTATACAAAAAAAGTTATATTGTGTTGTGTATAAAATTGAAATGTTTCAACACAACATTTACATTATACACACAACATTAGCACTATTAAATGAAACTTATGTATAATATGCCACTGTTGCAATTTAAAGCATAAAAAAGCAATTTAAGCATCTTCTAAGGGAAGGTGAAGTAGTAATATAAAAGAAAACCAGCTTCCTTTTTACATAAATACTTGCATACATTCATACAAATATACATATAAGTATAAAGTACTTGTACAACAAGAGTGTTACTTGCAGTTTTATAGTGTCATTATATTTAATGTTGTATTGGTTTGTTGGTATATATATGTATGTGTGTAAAGTGTAAAGGTATGTATGTTAAAATGTAGTTGGGTGTCAAGGTGGTGATTACAAATATAACAAGGTGTTTAAATAAAATGTCTGGCTATTTAAATTTAACAAAATAAAAAAAGCTTAACTTTAATAAAGCTACAGCCTTAAAGTAGGCAATGTTTTTTTATTAAAACAAAACAAACACTCCAAATAGTGAATAGTGGATGCTATTTAGTTAATAAGCTTAAACAAAAGCTTAGGAAAACAATATGAAGCTCTAAGTATAAAAAATAATATTAAGCAAATTTGTTTAGCTTTGAAACGAACATTACATTTAAACTGCACAGCAGAAATAATAAACTTCATATATTGTTTAACAAAATAACTTTAAATAAAACTGTAATTTGTTTTAAATTTTGTTTAGTTAATTTTCTTAATATTTTATTACACTAAAAAAAAGGAGAAAACAAAGATGACATTTTCATTTATTTAACAAATAGATACACTTATGTTAAACTATTGAAGACATTTAAGTGTTTCAGTTTATATTAAAGTTACCAATACATACAAATCTATATACATATGTTGTATATATACACACATATGTATATGTGAATATGTTTTAATGTAGACGAGAAAAGTTACAAGATAACAAACTAAACAATAGATGTGAATAAGGAAAATAAAGTTAACTCTCGTTGTATTCCCTTAGAATATAAATAAATACAAACATTTTCATTTATGTTTATGTTTTTTTTTAAAACACCATTTACAAATGCAACATCAAATATTTTTTATGAAACTTTCTTCTCTGTAACTGGATTGAAATAATTTTTATTTTGATTTAAAGAATAAAAAAACAAAGGAGAGAAAAAGTCCGACAATGTCATACCCTACACCATTACCTATGTTTACCAAAATTCAGTAAGGGGCCAATTATGGAGATTAACTTGTAAAAAATGCTAATACAGAGTATTAAAATATTTGCACAAACACATAATACTCCAACCACTTATGGTGATGTAAGGTATACAATTTTTTTTTATAAAGAAGGGGGTATATATAAGTTTGTCGTTCTGCTTGTAGTTTTCACAATTTTCGGCGGAAAAAGTATTCTACATTTTCTTAATCCTTATAAAAATTGATGTCGATAGGACGATGTCCGTCCGTCCGCCCGTGTGTGCATCGGTTGAAAAGGCGTTTATGAAGCCGAACGGAAAACGTTCGGAAATTCTTTCGAAAATTTTGGTATTGAAATTCAGCAAGGTCGGTTCATAAGAAAAAACTTTTTTTTTTTTTTTTTTTTTGGGTAAAAAATGCTGCAAAAGCATTCCCATAACATGATATTTATATCAAAAGATCAGAAATTTCTTCATTTTGAAAAAAAAAAAAAATAAATAAAAAAAAACGGTTTTTAAAACTCAGTTTTCGATTTTCTGAACCCCCTGTATATAATTTTTTGCTTCGTTTTTACGACAAAAGATCGGATTTTTTCTGAATTTTTGTGTAGAAGAATTGAACCAAATCGGTCCATTATTAACTGAGATATTGGCCAAATTATATTTTCTATTTACCGATTTTCGATCTTATATAAGCAATTCTTCTGGAATTTCGAAATTTTTGAATGAACTAAAACGGTTAATAAACAACATTTTATTTATTTAATGCGCATTTCCCTTAAAGTTATTGTTTTCATGGGTGCTGAAAAACAACAACAACAATGAAATATGGCTTATAACAGGTGCGCATCCAGCTCAAGCTTTTGGGGGACCAAAATATAATGATTTTCAAAACTATTTCCCTAAATGTTAAAATTGAGTACAAATTTTTATTAAAAGTTTTTATCGATTCATAAATTTTTGCGATGCACTTTTTAGTTTAATATTGTCTTAGAATTATTGTTATTATTACTGACAGGAAAAAGTCAAAAATTAACAAAAATTTATGAAAATAATTCATTCAATCAAAAACTTTTTCAAATTTGCCCCTCTCACCAAAATCAATTACTAAAAATTTTAAAAAAATATAATTTTTTGTGTTTTTTAAAATTTTTAACAATTAATTAATTTTTGGTAAATATATGTTTTTTCTGGCCTATTTCATTAACATGAGCAATAGTCCTCATTACTCCGGTTAAGTTCCATAACTCTATTTTCTTGTTATAAATTTTGCAATATTAACAAACAAAATAATAAAATTTAACTTTTTTCCTTAGAAACAGTGTAATTTCATTTACACATTCTCCAATTCCATTATGTTTTCCCTCAAAATTTCTTTTCTTCATCGTTGCCCTCATCATCATCATCAACATCTCTTTACATTTTATTTTATTTTACTTTGGGATTATTTTGTGATTTATGCGGTATTCTAGATGACATGCAGATTAAGATTAGAAATTGTCAGTATAGAAAACAACAACAGCAGTAGCAGTAGCATCAGTAACAGTAACAATAATAGCAATAGCGGAAGCAGAAACTATAAGAACAATAATAATAACGACACCATCATCAGCAGCACAACAACAATAATAAAAATATTTAACTAAAAGAGAAGATATAAAGAATAAGGAAAATAATCAAAGAAAATTAAAAACATTTATAAATGTTAATTTTTTTCGGTTCATTTTCTAAAAATGTTTTACTTTGTGAGAGTTTAGAGAATACAATTCACATACAGAGATATACAAATATAAAATGAAGTAATTTTGAATAGAAGAGATTGTTCAAAAAAAAAGAGAAAGTGACAATTTTAATACTACAAGGTGGAAGGGGACATTTTGGTACTGTGGTACTTTTTTTAAAAACTTTTCGCTTGCTAAAACTTTAAGGGGGAAGTATTTCACTAGTTTTAAAGCAGTTTTAATTTCAGGAGCTTATTAGTCTTAAATTGACTTTAGTTATGGGCTCTCACCCGAGGGAAGAGAGAAATCTTTCACTAGCTTTATTTTTCAAAGCTCAAAAACCCTAGTTATAGGCTATCACCTGATCCTACATAAATCAATGAAAGAATAGTTTAATTCCTAATGCGTGAAATTAATTTTAAACCTAAAATTCATTTTATAATACAAAATTATCTGCAGTAGTAACTCTTTTGATGTCGTCCCCAATTAACCTCAATCATAGTTTTCATATGGTACTAAAATGTTTGCTATAGGGGGATTTATAAAGTCCTTATTAAGCTTTAATTCTAAGCTTTTTATATAGATCATAGGTACTTTATTTATAAAACGAGAGAAAAAATTAGAGTCGGGCTTGACATACCCTACACCATTGCCTATGTTTACCAAAAATCCGGGAAGGTGCCAATTAGGCCATTAAATATGTCTAATTTGCTGCAACCATAAGACGTTTATATAATCCTAAATTGGTCTCAATCATATAGTGCAAAACTATTACCAATCGAGTGCTATATAATCTGTGATCAAAGGACTTTTTATTAAGCTGCGCGTTAGCTTCAAAAGTCTTGACCCTTAACCTATTATTTTTTTTTAAGTCCCCTTATATTTCACATATAGTACTATTTTTAAATCTCAATTTTTTTTATTCATCAACACATACACAGCATCATTTAAAGAGAGTGTATTGTTTTGGAGTGAGTATAAATTTGGGGTTTAAGTTTGAATTTCTCTACTTATAGTTGAGAGTGGTTGGTTGTGTAAGTATGGGTGTATGTTTTTATGTGTGTGTGTGTGAATATGTTGAGGTTGCGGATTTTAGATTTCCAAAGGAATTAAAAGATTTCATCTCCATTTTTTTCTCTGCTTCTTCTTCTTTCAAACTTAAAAAGGACATATAAACATGGATTTTCTATTAAAGAAAATTAAATAAAATCATTGGCAATGGCGTTGGTAATAGCTAAAGTTTGTATATATTTCAACACAAGCACACAAAATTCTAAAACAAACACATACATATACAAAATATATACTATTCACTTGTCTATGAAGGAGTTTATATTCGTATAAGGTTTGGAATATATTGTACTATAAATATTTTGTTAGTAAAATTTTTCAACAACCAAAAATCTTCTATTACCACTGAGGGTTGCAAGCATAATTTATACATTCATATATATAAATATGTAAGTATGTATATGTGTTTTCATTTTAGCTCATACAACAAGACTTATAGCATAACGAATAATATTGAGCAACATAATTAATTGGATCTTGACAAAAAAGAATTTTTGGGTAAAAACTTAAAAGGTTTTAAGTTGTATTCATAGATGGCGGCGGATTACTGTACCATAATATTTGTGTTAAAATCTATATTAACAAAATCTTTTAGTTTTTTTTTAATTTAATTATAAAACAAAATGTTACAAAGTAGAAAAAAATGAAAGCTTAAAATATTTCATGTAAAATTTTTTTTTATTTTTTTGTTAAAAGAGTTGTAGAAGTTTTTTTTTTTTTTTTTTTTTTTTTTTTTTTTTTTGGAAAAAGAGTTGTAGAAGGAAGATTTGTTATTTTAGTTTTTGTATAGATTTTACACATTAGTGGATATTATTAATTAGTATAAAAGCTTTAATACTCTTATGGTAATGTATTAATTAATATTTTAATTAGAGTATATTTATTTAAGTAAAATATTGAAAGCAGAAATGAGGATATGTTGAAATAATTTGCAATTTAAATAAATGGTCAAATATATATAATTCAAAGAGGATTTAGTGGCACATATTTATAAAGGTGATTACATTTTTCTTATACATATATATAGGATGGAGGAATATCAGTGTCCTTCCGTCCATCTGTCTGTATATTGAGCTTAAATATATCAAAAAAAGTTAAAATATTTCAGGTGATGATATCAATATTTTAATTTTTACATTTGATTTTTATATAAATCAGGAAATAAAAAATATATTTTGGAAATTTTTAATTGTTTTTCTTGNNTCCGTCCAACTGTTTATTTTAGCAAGTCAATTAATATATTGACTTAATTTCCCTTATTTTATACATTATTTTGCTCTTTAACTACGAGGGCTGCTCAATGAGTCCGTGACTTTTTGAATGAAACACAGTATATTTTTGCAAAACAAAAATTTATGTTTCAACAAAATCTTCTTTTGATTCAATACACTTCAACTTCATACACTATTTTGTATTTTTTCCCAAAATAGGATTTTTCGAGACTCTTAAACTAGGAATTGGTTGAGTAATAATTTCATCGTTGGAGCTGAATCTCTTGCCACCTAGTCATTGGTTTAGGTTTGGAAATAGGAAGTAGTCACAAGGGACTAAATCCTGAGAATATGGTAGCCCAATTCATAGAGTTTTGCTGCACGTGTGCAATCTCAATAGCAACGTGCATTATTTGGATGAAAAATTATTTTTTTTCTTGGCCATATGGGGTCGTTTTCCTTTTAAATCCTCATTAAATCGGTCCAATAAGTTGGCGTAATATTAATTGTTTTTCCTTTTTGAAGATAATCGATGTAGATTATCCCGCATGTATGCCAAAAAACTGTTGCCATCACCTTATAGATCGACAATCTTACCTTCTTCGGAGCAGGTTCACTCAGAGAAACCCATTGTTTAGATTGCTGCTTTACCTCCGGAGTACAGTAATGGATCCATGTTACATCCACATTTAAAGAATGGAGAAAAAACTCATTCGGATTGCGTTTAAACAACTCCAAACAATACTTTGAAATTGTCGCAGGTTTACGGTCAATTGAGAGCATACGCGGCATTTACCTTTCAGACAACTTTGTTAAACCCAGCTGATCATTTGAAATCGAAACCACACTGGTATATAAAATGGCTATGGCATCAACAAGCTCATCAAATTTACTCCTAGATCGACCAACACTATATCGTGGATTTTTTTCAACATTTTAGGGTACACCGATCTCAATTGGCCACTTATTACCATTAAAATCGACGGAGCATTATGCGAAGCATTTAAGCCTCGATAGCATCGCTCCTGAAATGTTTATAAGATTATCCTTCCAAACTTTAAATACTATTATTCTTAGCTATCACTATGTGAAGTCTCTGAATTTAATATATTTTGTTAAAAATATTTGACACTTATCTATAATCATATAAAAATCTTTGACTAAAGATATATATTCAAAACTATAGAGTAAAACCTTTTTAAATCTTAGAAATAGATTTCTTAAGAATTTCCTTTATTTAAAACATTTCCTTTATCAAAGAATATTTTCTTTAATTTATGTTTTCACTATAACTCTATTCGAAAATTAACTTGTCCCCTCAAAACAATCAAAATTATAATAATGTACATATATTAATGTTACTATTACATAATTGCAAATGTGTTTGTGTATAAATTTGTTTTTCTATAATAAAGGATGCTAAATAGACATGTCAATAAAGTGTGAAAGGTAGAAATTATAAAGCTATATATACACATATTGTCTATATATATGTATATATTTGTCTCTATATCTCAATTTATGTATATTTGACTAGTGGCTATAAAAACCATACATTTGTATATGTTTGTTTGTTTGTTGGTTGATTGTCTCTATCATAGATAAACATGCCACTTTACAAACTCATGTGACTTGTATGTCTATGTGGTTAAACAATATGGCATGATGTTATTCACATACATATGTATATCTTTTTATGTCCCTGTATTTATACACTTACATACATAAGTATGTATGTATGAATCATTATAAAGATGGTGACAGTCAAGGATGAAAAGAGTGTGCGTGGGTTACTTGTGAATCAACATAATTAGATTTTTGTTTTGTTACATACAAACGTACTTTTTTTTTGTAGTTATTCGTTAGCGACTGACAAGGGTTTCGACCACATTTCGTTATAACTGACAAGTGACAATAATGTTAATAAGTGTTACAAAAAAATTGGAAAAAAGACAAATGGCAAAAAGGATGCTTAATTTGGGGGGGGGGGGGTTTTGAAACAGTTAATATATGCTGATTTTTTTAAGGACTTCAGCACAATTAGTTATAAAAAATATTTTTTTTAATAATTGAATGTATTACAATTATTTATTTTGCTTTATAGGCAACATTTTATATATGATTCAAATTTTGCGCCCACGAGGAGGTTTCAGTGTTTTACTGCTTTCAACAGACAGACGGAAACTTATAATATATTTGTTCTTTATAGGCTCTTACACCAATAAAAATTTATTTGGTAAACAAAATCCTTTTTAAAAATAAAGTTATTTTATTATTTATTTTTTAACTTTTTCAACAGACAGACGGACAGACAGGCAGAGATAGCTAGAACTATTCATAGTCTTTTTAGAATTCATAGTCTACTTTTATATTTTAAGGGGCCTTCCACTTATATTTTAAACAAGACAGAAATTTATTTATTTAAAAAATTTTCTTTTTTTAAAAGTTTTTTTTTTAAACTATTTTTTCATAATTTTAAACTTTTTCAACAGACTGATGGATAGTTGGACATATCTATAATGATTCAGAATCTTAAGAGAACTCATAACATTTATTTATACTTTCAAAAATTCATACCCAGCAAAAACTTTGCTTGCCATGTAATGAGTTAAGAAGCTAATATAATAGCTCTTCATTACATAAACATTAGATGAATAATGCATTATTTTAATATAGTAATGTCATTAGAGGCAAATACTTACTATATATTATTACTGGTAGGCATTTCAGAAAGTCATTAATTAGATGTCTTTATAAGAACTAATTACTTTGATGCTATTCAATAACTTATTAATTTCAANNAATTGCACAAGTCATTATTATCCAAATGAATAGTAACTAGTTACATTATCGGTTCTAAAGAAGTACTGAAAAATGGAAAAAAAACTAATGATATATTTTTTTAAATTTATTTATTAAAAACATTTAATAAAAATGAATTTCTTTTAATGTTTTACTGACTCTAAAAATATATAAATTTTTATAATTTTAATGGAAAGATTGATAAAAAATATTGCCAAAAACCTAATCTCTATTAATTGGTTACATATCAGTAAGTGCTTGCTAATCTACTCTTATGTAATGCAGAAAGTATGTTGTTTTCATTGAAAAGTAACTGCATCCGTAACTACATGTCATTACCAAGTTTTTGCTGAATAGTATACATTTATATTTTAAGGAGTCCTTCACTTCCATATCCACATGACAGAAATTTATTTATTTAAAGAAAAATGTATTTTTTAAAAGAAAGTTTTTTTATTATATTTTCATCAATTGAAACTTTTTCAACAGACGGAAGTATGGACGGACATAGCTACAACTATTCAGAATCTTACAAGAATTCATAGCAAATATTCATTAGACAGACAGACGGACAGACACAGCTAGAATAATTCAAAATCTAATAAGAACTCATAATATATATTTGTTGTTTAAGGGGTCTTTAACCAATATTTTGATGCAAAAAAAAATATTTTGTTTTTGATTGTTTTTTGAAAAAATGTTATTTCATTCCTTTTTTTATCTTTTGAAACTTTTAAACAGACAGACGGACAGTGTTAGAACCTTTTTGAATTTTAGGAGAACTTAAAATATATATGTGATATAACAAGGGGTCATCCATCAATATTTTTGTTTTAATAATAGAAATTTATTTGTATAAAAAATATTATTTTTGAAAAGAAATTATTTTATTATTATTATAATTTTTTAATTTGAAACTTTTTCGATAGACAGCAGACGAACAGACATATAGCTAGAATAATTCAAAATCTAACAAGAACTCCTTATATATATTTGTTGTTTAAGGAGTCTTTAACCAATATTTTGTTTTATTAAAAATTATTTATTTCAAAAAAATTATTGTTTTTTAAATGAAAATTATTTTCTTCTTTTTATTTATTTTTTTGAAAAAAGTTATTTTTTTAAATAATTTTTTAAAATTCTATTACCGCCATTTAATCATTAATTTCAACTTTAGTTAATTTTGGAAAATTATTACCATTTATTACTTAGTCTTTTCTAAAAACAAATTTATCGCTTTTTTCGGAATATTTATACTTTTTAGTTAGTGCTTTTTAAAAAAATACTGGTCCACTTAAAAACAAAATACAAAATTGGTACTTTTTTTAAAAAATCTATTTCTTTATTGGAACTTACTTTTATATATAAACGTTTTTGGTACTTTTTTTAAATTTGTTAATTTTTATAATTATTTTTACATTAGCACTCCTCTTTCTGCAGTTCCAACACCCACCTTAAGCTATAGAAATCTTTGGATCACACTCGGAACCAACTTAGCTAATTTTAAACTATTGAAAATATTTTCACTTTGATCAATTGAAAAATTTGTTTTTAATTGTTTGTTAACATAACCACAGAAGTAATATTTTACATCCCCTTTTTGGCTAATCAAGTAGCTAATTATCAACTAGTTCGCCCTGTTATAATTTAAAATACCATATTATAGTTATTATGATATTTTTAGGCATAATAGATAAAATATCCTGTAATATTGTTATAAAATATTTAACTATAATTAAATATTTGCTATCATTGACATATTTAAAAATATTGTTCCTCTATTTCTAAACGAGACACAATTAAAAAAAAAAAGTTGTTTTTACCTCAAACTCTAAAGCAGACAATAAAGTGCGTAAATCATATAAAAAAATGAAGAAAACTTGTAACAAAAACATGCAAACCCCAATAATTATTATTAAAAAAAAATAAAAATATAAGAAAACAGTAGATTAAACAATACATCTTTTTTCTAAAAGTTGTAGTATGTAACAACTTGTTGTTGTTGCTTTTCTATCATTTATTTATACACAAAATATTTGCCAGGCAATTAAAATGAATAGCAATAGCAAAAAAAGAAAAACTAAGCGAATAGCATGAAAAAATCTAAACAAAGTAAACCATGTTCCATTTTTATATTTTATGTTTCCTAACAGGCCTCATAACTTATTTAACAACATAAATAAAATGTAAAAGTAAACTTTTGCTTCAAAAAAAAAAGAGGAAAAACTTCCGCTTATTTTTTAACAAAGAAATTAAATCAAATACAAGTTTTTCTTTGAAATACCTAAGAAAATTTGATTAAGTATCCGCATTATCTAAAATAGCTTATTTCCGCTTTTGATATTTATCGAAAAAGGCCACATATGTTGTTAACTATATTTTTTTTTCTTCTTTTCTTAAACAAACAATGTCAAAAGATTTTTAATTGAAGCTCATCTTTGGCTTTATTAGCATTTAATTTGAAAAAAGAAAAGAAAGAAAATAAGTTACAAAATATTTATGAAAATCTTTATTCGTGAGTTGATTTTAATTTCAAATGTTTTTTATTTTTATTTTCGTCATCATCATCAGCATGCACCTCATTATGATGGGGATCATGTACAATTAATTCCTTGTATATTGTTTCAATTTTGAAAATTTACTTTCAAATTATTTCATAAATTTTCTTTAGCTGTTTTTAAATATTGCCAACACATTTCGTTTCAATCACAAGTCATGAACAACTCTTTTTTTTTCTGGTAATTTTTTTAAAATAAATTTTTTAGCGCCATCATGATTTATGTATGAATTGTATTTAAATATTATTTCATTTATTGTATGTTGATGATTTGATTTTATATCTTTTATTAAATTCCCTGTAGTTTTAATGATCGTTTTAGTAATATCAGACTTTAATTCAGTTGATTTTTATAATTTTTAATGCAAAAATCAATAAACTGACTACTTTACTGCCTCTAAGTAATATAAAGTGTAAGGAAACTGAAAGTTTCTTAACAATTTCTACTGTCCTTTATGTTAATCGAATTATAATATTTTAGTTAGTATATTTTTTAAGACATTTAGTACTTCATGTTTTTGAAAAATACAATTCTAAAACAATTAACTACTTTACTATCCCCCCAGGACTCGTTAAAGTGATCACTCAAAAGATATGTATCTAAGAAAACTTTAATTTTATAATATATTTAAGCAATGTTTGGGATATTGCCTTCACTACAAAACATTAGAAATAACATATTAAAAACACTACTAAACTGTCTCTTTGTAGTCTACAAAGAATCAATTGATATTTAAATAATATAAAGTGTAAGGAAACTTATTTTTTTAACCGTTGCTATTTTTGAATATAAATATTACACTAATACAATTAGAACTTATATACTTTAAAAATATAATTTAAAAACTCTTTACTATCCCCCCAAGGACACTTTAAAGTGGTGAATTAAAAAATTGTAATCTAGAAATTTTTAATTTTGTAAAGTATGTAAATATGTATATAAAAGCATAATATCTACTTTACTAACGGTTAGAAATAACATATTAAACTCACTACTTAACTGTCTCTTAGTAGTCTACAAAGAATCAATTAAACTCCTACTCTTCTTTACGGTAAATATTATTGCTTGGCTTAAATCCGTAAATTTTTACGATACTTAGTACTTGTGTTCTTTACATATGTAATTCAAAAACAATTTTCTACTTTACTATCCCCCCAAGAACTCTTTAAAGTGGTCACTTATAAGATTTGTGTCAAATAAAACTTTAATTTTATGAAATAATTAAAAATATATTAAAGCTAAGTTAGGCATATTATCTACTCTGGAAACCATTAAAAATAACATATTAAACTCACTACCTAACTGTCTCTTAGTAAACTACAAAGAATCAATTGATATTACTCCAAAATTATTAGTATTTAATTCTGATATTCAAAAAAAAAAAAAAAAAANNAAAAAAAAAAAAAAAAAAAAATCCCCTAATTTCCCTAACAATCTCTAAAACTTAGGGGTATTTATTAATCAATATATATAATTTCTGTTTTATTCTCTTACATTGTTTTTAATAATCTTGTAAATTTTTTAAGGATGAGAAATGATGAGTAAATACTTAAGTCATGACACCATCAACACATGCCACTAAATTAGTTGCCACCAATCAGCCATCCATAGACTTTACTCGCTTTTAGTCTGAAAAATAAAAAAATTATATTAAAACGTTTGATTGCATCCACTATTTGCTAGATTATGGCATTTGCAGTTTTATGAACTTTCACGCTTGCAATAAACCGCATTATCGTGTCTTTTAACTGGTAACAAAATTTTGCATAATTTTTTTTTTATTTTTTAGTTTTGCTTTTCTGTTTAAATTTATGTTTTATGCATTTTTTTATTGATTTTTTGTCTGCTTCTCGTATTAAATAATTTATTTATTATAAAGACACGTTTATGCTAAAAAGTTTATATTGGTTGACACATGTGCTAAAGCCTTTATATTATTTAGAGAATTTATTTAAATTAAGAATTAAGCTAATTATAGCAAACAATACCGGGAAGATGTTAAAAGACAAAAATAAAAGAAAAATCTAGGCAACAATGTTCACGATTTTATTTCTTTTGAACAATAAAATAAAATTATGTGAAGCAGTCTTTAAAAAAGAAGAAGTGATAAATCAATTTAATAGACAATTATGAAAAAGGAAGATTTTGGAAACTTCTTAAGAAATAATGTATTAATATTATATCATGTTTATGAAAAAAATATTAAAGGAAATCATTATATAATATAGTTGTTATAATAAAAAGATTAATTGCTATTTAACTTTCTAAAGTTAAAAGAAAAAAATTATGCAATAAATAAAAAACGGCTAATAGAATTCAAATGAAATTTTAAAGCATCTTAAGACACAACAAGAATCGACAATAATATAATAACAAGACCATATAATTATAACACTAATATAGAGAAACTTGTAACTATATAAATGATAAATATTTTTATTTCATGGTCTCAGATAGACTTTTCAGAAAAGAGCCTAAGATAAGAACTATGTTTAATATTGTTACGCTAAATTAAATTTAATCATTTTATGTTTGTAGTAGTCAAATATTCGTTGCCTTAAACAAATTATTTTTAGGTTAAATATAAAATATTTTATTCACAACCACTAATGTAGTTCCCTTTTATATTATTCCAGAATTGGGTAAGAAGACAACATATTAGTGGTTCTGGTAAACATATTTCATGTTCACTGAAAACAATTATATGTTAACAGCAACAAATATTTCATTACTGGAACCATAATATGTTTGATCTTAAATTATAAAAGTATCCATTGGCTATAAAAAATTTAAAACATTTAGAAGAAACATAAAAACCAGATGATAAATATGTTTCCAAAATGTTTCACCATAAGTTCTATCTTTTTCGGAGATATCATTTAAAAACGAATTTTTATATATTACTATTACTATTATATATTACTATTATTATTATTATTATTATTATTATTATTATTATTATTATTATTATTATTAATTCCCTCTTCTAAACACCATAAATAAATGAGAAACAAAGAAGTAGTTAATCAAGACTGAATATATATCACCCTACACCTCTATGTGTGAGCATAAAAATTCTAGAAATTTGCTTATACTAGAACTATGATTAATTGTAGACCAACACTTATACTTAATGTGTTAAAACTAATATCTAATTAATTTTATAGACTTTAGGGCGATACCTTGAAATGTGTTTATACGGGAACTATAGTAAATTATGGTC
>MINK01172371.1:14684-34008 GCA_001735545.1 Phormia regina
ATGGGTTATACTGATGCTGACTACGCGTAACTGTAAATTAGGCCTAAGCAATATGAACGCCGTTATTTATATCCTACTTTGAATTCTACTTTATATTCACACTCATTAATTTTTGAAAAAACACTAACATCTTTATTCATAATAATTTTGAACAATTTATAAAAGGGTTTATTGAAGGTTTATTTTTCATAGACTCACTATTTTCAACTTTTTTAATTTTGGATGGTCGATTTTTTTACTTTCCGACTATTAGTGTAAAACTAATAGTCGGAAACTGCACTTAATGTCAAAATGCTGTTAACAGAAAATGGGGGAAAGAAGTAGAGGGAAAATAAAAATAACTCGAAAAAATTTAGGATACGACGGTTCCGCGAGGTATGTCAATGAAGAAATTGTAAAACAGCTGTTCTTACGAGTATACTTTCTTATCAAATTATGGGTATAGTCTTTGACATCAATGATAAAAAACCTAATCAGCTATTTCGTGATAAAATATTGAATGAACTTCCTTAAATTTTGCAGGTGTTTTTTATTTGCCACTAATAAAAATTTCCATCTTCAAAGTTTTTAACGAAATAATTTCATTGCCAATAATTTCCTAATTGTATCTAGAAAATACATACATAGGCCTAAATGCAATGCAATTTGATAATATAAGTTGGGGCGTTTGTTTTAATAAATATTAATATTAACTAAGAAATTTTTGTTATAATACCTATAAATTGAAAATATTTTTTAATTTTCATATTTTTGAAATATAAGTATAACGTTTTCCTTTTTATTGAGAAAGCTATTATTCTAAAATTATTATGAAATTATTCTCTAATACTTACATTTATTAAAAATCTATCAAAAACAATATGTATATTTATAACAAAGGAAAAATGAAGTTCGTCTATATTTGCTCGTATTACTTCCAAAAATTTGACATATTAATTTTGATGATGTTTAATATTTAAATCAATCTATGACTTTTACCGTTATTTTAGTAAAATGAAAATTAAGCAATTCTCATAAACATGTGGCAGCATTAATTTTTTTTTTTTGTAAACAAAAAGTGACATTTTGAACGTACTTGTGTACATTTGTCTAAAAGTTGTGGAAGTAAAATTAAATCTTTATTAAAAAGAAAACTACGACGATTTATCTACATTAATAAAGTAAAAATATAACTGCAAGAACTAAAGGTAAGTTTAGTTTTGTTTACAATGATAAATAAATAAAAATTTCTTATATGATTAGTTATAAGAAAAATATGGTAAACAAAAAAGAATGTTTGACAATTGGAAGTCAGAAAAACATGGTGTGGAGAAAACACATACACACACAGTTGTAATAAATAGTACTGCTAAGAAGAAAACACAAATTTATTCAATTTAAGAAATTCAATAAAATTATTTTATATATTCAAGATGAAAGGTTCATAAATGAAAGGTTCATAAACTTCTAATAATGTTTAGAAGTGATTTTAGTAAAAAAATGATTGTTGTATTTTGCTGTGTTATTAATTTTATGTATAACATCTCTGTTTTTTGCTCATTGGAAGTTTTTATATTTAATTGGAAATGACGTTTGCGCACTTTTTCCCATTTCCAACAAGATTTTGGAAATATTTTTTCCATATTGATTAGTTATGTCGCTTTTATTGTTTACTCAAAGTTTTTTTTGTTAAATTTTGTGTAAAATTTTTTTGGACAATACCTCTTTACTATTTAAAAAAACTTCGAAAACAAAGTGTTTTTTGGATTCTAGTTAAGTGTAAATGAAAAGTTTTTTGTGAAACGCAGAAAAAGCGCGAATATTATAAGAGTGAAAAATTAGTGGAGGGTAACACACAAGAAGAAAAAAGTTGGCGAAAAAACATAAAGAAAAAAACTAAAAAAGCTGCGATTGATACAACATCGCAAATCCACCACTACAGATGTCCACAGGAGTGGGAGGTGGAGGGAGCATAACGACAGATCATCACAGCCGCTTGTATTTCCTCAACTCACCCACGGCCCCACTGTCCGCACGCGACCCCTTCTTAATTAAACCGGAATACCTCAATTATGATAATCCCATGCATCACCTGTACCCAAGTAATCGGGGACTCATAGACTACAATAATTATACGGTAACAGCAGCGGCCGCCGCAGTAACAGCAGCAGCCGCTTCCTCAGCCTCAGCAGCAGCCGCCGCAAATAATACTTCTGCCTCTTCAGCCGCCTCCTCTAACAACAACACTAACGCAAATACTAACGCTGCCGTTGTAGCCGCCAATCCATCGGTCGTTGCTGCCGTAGCTTTAAATTTGGAAAATACCTTCCATCACCAGCAAGCCCAGCATCAACAGCAGCAGCAACAACAACAGACCGCCAACACCCTCACCGTAACAACAACAAACTCTCATCCGTTACATCAATCGCTGAGCACCACTTCCTCGCAGTCTACACGCGCTCAAAAAGCCGCCCGACGCCGTAGTAACGAATCCCCTGAGGCCCGCCAACGAAGACTGGAACGGAACGCTGCAAGAATGCGCGAAAAACGCGCCAAAGAAACGGAAGCTGAGTATCGTTTGCGACTGGCGAAAAATGCCGAAGCGAATCGTATACGACGTCAGAATGAAAATGAAGTACAAAGAACCTTAAGACTGATGAAAAATGCGGCCCGCCAGCGATTGCGACGTGCCAGTGAAACTCCCGAAGAACGAAAAAAACGTTTGGCCAAGGCAGCTGAGCGTATGCGTATAGCTCGTGCCAAACAACCCAAAATACCCAAGCCACCGTTAGCGGATCGTTTAAAGGGTTACTAAGATTTAAAATCGTCTAAAAAACAAAAGACATTTTTATCAACATTTTAACAATCTATCAATCAGTCAGTCAGTCAATCGTCCATCGTCTTACAGTCACATACAGTCGTCTCAGCTTCAACATCTGATTACTACTGCTATATATGTATGTTTATGTATATGTTTGTGTCTGTTTACAAAGGTGGCTAAAGGTGCGTAAGCTTTCAATAATTTTTTTTTTACATATTTTCAATTTAAAATTAAAGAACAAACAAAAAATCTTAAAAAATTATATCAAAAACAATGGGTAAGCAGTCCATTCGAAGGCAGCATTAAAAAATACAATAATAAATAAAACACAACACAATTACACCTACACACCCCCCTCTCAAAAAAAATAAATAAAATAAAATAAAAAAAATAAATAAATAATAATAAACATGATAACTATAATTATATAAAAAGAAAAATAACACCAACAGCACATTAGTTTTTAAATATAAATATATAATAAAAACAAATCTAAGGAATATAAGCACCAGTTATGGATAAAGCAGGAGAGGATCTATTTTTTTACAACTTTAACACATTTTTATATGGATCTTATAATGGAGAAGAGCAAGAAGATTATTATAGCAAAACAATTTAAACAACAAAATCTTCTTTTAACAAAAAAAGAAAAACTTTAAATAGTTAAATTAAACTTAAGGGGATTTTAATGTTTTAAACATACTGTAATTGCATTTGTTTTAGGACTTAAATACCCTTAATGTTTATTTTTTCTTTAAAATTATTTTGTTGATATACGTTTTTTTCTAAATAATAATCAAATTGATCTTATTTTTACGTTTATTATTTTTATTTAATTATTTTTTCTAAAAACGGATTTAATCCCAAATTTTTTTCTATTCTATGCTAACTTATATTTATTAACTATTCATTTGTTTAATAAAATATCTTACTATATTTAAACACACATACAAACAGTTTTGAAGAAAAAAAAGAAGTTTTTATTTAAACAAATGAATTGCTAATTTAGTTTATTTTACTATTATTAATATTAATAAACATTACTTCTAATATACACATACATATATACTAGATTTTTGTGATTTATTTAAAAAATTTTATTATTATATTTTTATTTTGTTTAACAAAAATTCTTATGAAAAACAAAAAACACACAATTTCTTGATCCTTTACCTTTTAACCATTAATTAATAATTAACACAACACTTCTTATAATATTTATATATAAAACAACAAAAACATATATTTCTTAATAAGATCATTGTAATGATATCATAAAATATTTCTTTTTTTTATTATTTTATATTTGATACGATTTTAAGTATTTTAACAAAGAGGTAAAGCTTTACAAACATTACAATAAAAGAATATAAAAAAAATTAAAATAAATTCAATAAAGTTTTGGAATATATCAAAAGAAATATCATTTATTATATAAAATATCAAAAGATGTTTGATTTGTTTTTATAATTTGTAATTTATTTAAAATTGCTATGGATCTACTAAGTTGAGGAAAAATTGGAAAAATGGCACATTCAAGATGTTTAATAAAGTATATTTTTAATATGTTAAGGTGATTTTTGTCAAATATTTTATTAGTCTGAACTTTCCTTTGGTTATTCTCAGAAACAATTTTTGTTGTTTTTTTAAATTTGTTGTCTAAAGTTTAGCGTGTTTAAACTCTACAAAAGAAAACTTTTTTATTTTGTTTCATTTAAATAGATATTATGATCGAAATTGGCATTACAAATAACGAAAAATACAATATGAATGATGTTCTATTTTATTTCAAAAGTTGATTGAATAAGGATTTGGTATAAAGTTGATTGAATAAGAATGTTTATAAAAAACGTTTTGAAGATTTATTTATTTTTTTCATAAATAGAACAATTTAGACATTTTGGATTTTTTTAAAACTGTTATTTTTAGAAAATTGGTTTGTTTATTCATTTTGAAAATTTACGACATTTAGTTCCATTGACCCATTTTGTGATTTTTTGGACATTTGTTTTGTTTTATAATTTGATTCTCTTTTCTATTTGGAAATTTTTGTTTTCTTTTGAAAATTGGAACTTTTTTAATTGGTATTGCCACTTAAAAATTTATTTTCTGAATGATTTTTGTAATTTTAATTAAAATACTTTTTGAATGTTGGTGCTATAGTTTTATATTTATTCTATTTTTTAAGTTAGCATCTTTTGAAAGTAAATAAAGCGTTTTTTCTATTGTTACTTTATTGAAAAATAATAAAGTTAGTCCAATTTTCAAAATTAGAGTTTTTTTTTTTTAAATTCGACCTTTTACTGAAAATTTGTATTTTTATTTATTTACTTTTTTATTATGATTTTCTTTTTGATATGAGGTTTTTTCAATGTTAAAATGTTAAAATCATTGTAATATAGAATAGAAAATAGAAAATAATATTATTAATAATTATAACCTTATTCAGGTTATAATATAAATTAAAAATAATTTACATAAAAGAAATTGCAATTTAAAAATTCTAAAATTTGTAGACGTTATCTTTTTACAAAAATAATTTATATACTTCGTTTTCGATCTTTTTTTTAATTTGTTTATTTTTCCTTAACGAATGATATCAATTTAATTTTGTAAAAATTTATTTAACGCACAGTAAGATAATTGAAAATTAATATTTTATAAATTATTTACAAATTAAAAACTCTTTACCTCTTTGTTAAGAAATAATATTTACTATATTATTTTAAATTATGTTAATATTACATACATATATCAAATCACAAAAAAAAAAAAATCTAATAAAGAAGTTTAATATACATATATAATAAATATAAAACTGTAGTTGTAGCTGTAGTTAAAAAAAATCATATATAAATAATAAAAATAAAAAATCTTAACTCCAGGATAAAAAATGAACATATTCATAAGAATAGTAAAGTGGGTGGACGGATAAAAGAGGGAAAAAGCAAGAAATTAAAGTCAGAGAAAGGAAGTATGTATTTGTAGATGTAGTAAAACAAACAAAAAATTAATAAAAAATATTATATATACATACAATATATATTAAGTATAAAAAATAGATGAAAAATATTAAAAAAAAAAAACAACTCTGCAAAGTAACAACTTAAAGTAATAATACTTTGCCTCATCAAAAGTAAAATATAACTAATAATAATGATAAATATATAAAACAACATACATTTTAAGATTAAAAAAATACAAAAAAATTAAAAAAAAATATATATATATTTAAAAAAGTATTTTTATAACACATGCATTATACATGTATGCTTACAATTACATATATGAAAAAAAAAAAATTAAAAAATAACACAAAATATCACAATAAACAAAAAATGTAACAAACAACAAATAAAGGAAACAAACAAAAAATATGTAAAACAAGCAAAATATTTACATATTTAAATGTAAATTTTTACAAACTATGACAAAAAATAATAATAATAAAACAACACTTACAAACAACATACACTCAAATAACTAAAACTTAAAAAGAAAAGAAAAACATTTTACAAACATCTTTAATACCAATACCAACAGGACAACAACAAATGAAAAATAAAAAGAAATTATTAAACAATCCTTTTTGCAACTATATGAACAGATACAAATTAAAATAATAACAAATATTCAATACAATTAGCAACAATAAAATATTAGAGATTCGAAAAGACTATAGAAAACGTTTATAGGATTTTTTGATTTTATATTTTAACATAAAATGAATGTGTATTTAAATTTAAAACATTAAGAAAATTAGTTTTCATAAAGGATCTACTACAGTGGCTAGAATTAGTAAAATTATATTTAACTTTATTTAATTTTTTTTTTTTTATTAACTTAAAGAAATAAGTTTCTAATACGTAAGGACTAACACGAAACAAAAATACTTGCACACAACATAATTATCGTAATGGAACTAAATTTCTTTGGCTTTAAGAATTTAATGTAAAATCAACTTCGTTTTATGTCGTGGAAACAACATTTGAGATAAGCAAATTAAAAATGCAATTATGGATCAAATTGCATGCATTTGGTATGAATCTTGATCGAGTTAATAATTCAGATTGGATAGGTCATGATGTCGTTACTGAATTTTAAATTAATTTGTTTTCTTTTAAATATCGAAAAT
This sequence comes from Phormia regina, assembly GCA_001735545.1. Classification (NCBI taxonomy): domain Eukaryota; kingdom Metazoa; phylum Arthropoda; class Insecta; order Diptera; family Calliphoridae; genus Phormia; species Phormia regina. The sequence goes on from MINK01172371.1 coordinate 21,620, forward strand.
TTTAAATGTACGTATAGACGTATAGACATTTTTGTTCTCTCTTTAAATAAAAGAAAAGAAAAATATAAACGGAAACTATTGGAAGCAAAAATAAATTTTGTATATTAATTTTAAAACTAAAAATTACTTTAAATTTGCAGTTTGTGATTCTATTAATCTAATTAGTTCTAAGGTAAATAATATTGTTATGATTGAAATCTCAAGAAAGTTAATTGACAGCCACTGTAGTATCAAAAAATGCATTGTTTAAAAACAAAAAGTCAAAATCAAATATGTGCAAGTTAAACTGTATTATCCATCTCTTAATAATTTATAAAATTTATTTTTACAATTATTTTCTATTTCTCGATTTCAGTCTGTAATTATTGCTTAAAGAGTGTATGTTAGTAGGTTCATTTTATATTTTCTCTTAAACATTTTTAAAGAAAAAAAAAAAAGAAAGAAAGAAAAAAAATCCCTCCCCCCTCCTTATAATTAAATAAAATCAAAATTTCAAAACACTTTTTTGCTAAAAAATGAAAATCCTCCACCATGAAATTAACAAAAATATTTTGTATAAATAGAAAATATTTTTGAAAAATTAATTAAGTTATTATTTTTTCACCTTAAATTTAATCATTATGTTTTGTTTTAATTTAGTTCTAGTCAAAATTAATAAAAAAATTATATATAACAAGAAAAAATTAAAAGTAATATTAAAAAAAAAAAAAAAAAAAAAAACATTAATTAAATTTTAAATAAAAAAATAAAGAAGAAAACAAGAAAAAAATTGTTTTAATTAATTATAAAAACTGTAACCATTTATTTCGAAAAGATATGATGAAAACAACAACAAATCAAATATAATTGTATTGATTAATATAACAACAATAAAAATAATATTGTAATTGTACACTTTCTAAAAAACAAACCAACAAAAATTATGAATAAAGTTGCATTCACATTTTTAAAAAACAATTTTGTTTTTGGTGTATTCATTTCTGGAATGTGGTCTTTTTTTAAATAGAAAAAAGTGAAAAAAACGAAATTGTAAAATATTAATTTCCACCAATACAAGAAGTTAATTTACAATTTTAAATTAAAATAGCAAATTGATCAAATATGGTAATCCAGTCTGAGCTGCAAGTTAGCGTTAAGGTAGTTGTAACGATTTTTAAACGTTGAAAATTCATAATCGATCAAAACTCCAAACTTTGTGTTGTCTACATTTGACAATTTTTTTATCGAGACAAACGTCAAAAATTCATGGCCTTCACCTAACATAAAGCAGATAAAAGACGCCATATTGATTGTTGTTGGTACTTTTATCGAGACAAAAAATTATCAGCAATTCTAACAAAAAATTGATGTTTGTCTTGATACAAATTTGTCTAAGTAATGTAGACCAGCTTTATGATTTTAATAAAAAAAATCAGAGATTTTGACAATTTTAATATGTTTTCAAGAACAATAGAATATTCTCTTCTTGAAAAGAGAATAATAATAGCTAATTTTGAAACAAAATTATTTTTAAGAAAGAACCCATGTAACGAGTTGCACTAGGTCAAAAACTATAAACTATTATTTTTACATTTTAGTGTATTTTTTTTTATAAAAATAATAATTGTGACATTATATCTGACCGCAACATACAATTTAGGAGGAATTTCTTTAATACTTGACGATTCAAGGCTCACTTAGTGGCATATATTTTTATAAAGAGGAAGCTTTTGTCTCAGACAATAACTTTCAAATGCTGCCGAATTCTGAATTCGTCTGAGGTCTACCGTTAAATTAACGTTTTTTTTTAACACATGTAAATGGGCAAAAATATATTCTGATATGTAATATAATTTATAAAATTATGTGTAAATTTCTTCCTTTAAATTGAAAATTACATAAAAAACTGCTATAGATATACATATATGTGTGTACATCCCTTGTCATACATTTTTCTTAATCTACAGATTTTCCTTTTTGGATTAAAAAGTAGTTTTATTGATTTTTGAAAACCCCCCACAGACACACTCACACCCAATTTGACACATTTACTTTGATACGAAGTAAATATGTTTATATTTTCTATTGGGTTTGAATTCTGACACTAAAAAGTGTATGTATGTGTATATTGGAATGAGTATGTCTGACTGTATATTGGAAGTTAATCCTTTTTTTCAAATACTCACGCACACACAAACAAATATACATACATACAATTTGTTTCTATATTCATATAAATAACAAACCCCTTTTTTGTGTAAATTTACTGACATTATTGATGATGGTAAACAAGTTTTTAAAAAGTAAATACACTGAGAGAAATTTGAAAATAATAAAAATAATAGAATATATAAAAAATCATTTTAAATTTATTTATTTGCTAACGCAAAATACATATTTTTATTAATTAATTCTTAATTAATAATTAAAAAAAAATATATATGTATATATATATACTGTATGTACATTTAAAGTGATTTTTGTGAAGCCAAAAAACTAATTTCAGTAAAATAAAATTTATAACTTTGAGGTGTTTTTTCCTTTTTAATTGAAACGTTAGTAGGTAGCAAAACTATTTGTATGATGCCACTCAGTTTCATATGTCGTTTGTAATAATAAAAATAGATATTTACAACCGTATGTATGTATGTATGTATGTATGTATGTATGTATGTATGTATGTATGTATGTTGATAAAGGTTTACTAACTTTTTGTATGTAAATTTCCATAAGAAAATACCGCTGTTAGAAAAATTAATTTTTGAATGTTTTCAGTTTGAACAAAAAATTACAGGTAAAAATTGCAAAACATTTGAAGTACTATTTTGAAAGTAATTTTATTCAAAACTTTCTTATGAATACTTCCAAATTTTTTTGCTATTACCGATGATTACTATGTACTTTTTTAAATTCCCATATATTTTATATTTCTTTGTAATTTTACCAACACTTTGCCGCGGGTGTATTGCTCTTTCCAATTCACGTTAATACACCGCTTTCCAATAAGAATTTATTTACATTTTTTGTGTGGAGACAGAGTGTTGGTGTTCGTATATTTGTGCAAAAAATAATATTTTTGTAATTAAAACGAAAAAACAAAATAAAAATAATTGTTTAAAATATTTTTCTACCTAACACGTGATAATTAACTAACATCATAAAAAAGAAAACAATAAACTTATCGTTAAAGCAAAAAAGAAGGAAAAAAAAAAATAACTTAATGTAAAAGGAGACGAGAAATACAAAAAAAAAAACTATATAAGGCAGAGACAAAAACCCTACGCCATCGGCACGTTGTTCTTTAAAATTGTGTTAAGTATAAACAAAAAAAAGGCTAATTTATTTGCAAAAAAAAATAAGTATCTTAAAAACATATATAAAATTTTTTCTATAGTAAAGAGAAAAAAAAGCGAAAAAATCATGTGAAAAATCGATTGGAAGTTGGGCATATATAAGCGTAGAAAAAAATCTGTTTGTGGTCATTTCCAATGCCATGTAGATGACATTGGAATTTTCTCACACACACACGCACACACTCTCGTTCGTACAAACATATGTACATACACAATAGAAAACAAAAAAACTTACGTACAGACAAACGAAGAAACAAAATATATATGATATATTTGTTAAACAACATAGAATTGCAGAGTCTAAAAAGAAGAAGAAAAGGCAGAAATTGACAAATATAAATGGAAATGTCAAAAATTTACGTGAAAGCGCAATTTTATTTTACTTATTTAGTGTGTTTTTTGTTATTGTAACCATTGTAAAGTGACATCAGTGTGGTTGTAAGCTACAAAGTAAAAGGAAGAAAAAGAAAGACACAGTATAGGAGACAAACAAAATAAAAAAGAAATTTGTATATATATTTTTACAATTCTTAAATAATTTTTGTATGAATTACAAATGAAATAATAAGAAGACTAGTAAAAAGCCAAAAGAAAAAAGAAGAATAAAAAGTGTTGAGCACTTTTTCTTGTTTTCAATGTGGAATAAAAAGAGGAAAACTTTATTACTTGCACCACTTTCATCATTATTATCGTCGTCGCTTTCGTTGGCTTTACCTTCGCCGTCTTCATCATTGTTGCTACTTCGTCGTACATATTTTACGCTTGACTACTTGCAAGTAGCAATAAAAGCAGCAGTACAAGCAGCTATTCAAACAGCAACAACAACAACAACTGAGAATAACAACTGCAACAAAATTTGTTCCTGATTGCATTTGTGTAGTGTAGTGTGAGGTGTAGAAAATAATGGAATCTGGTCCCAATGGGATAAAAGTAGAGCCCTCCTTAGAACAGCAACATTTACAGCATCAACAGCAACAACATCATCATCAACAATATGCCACAAATTTGCTAGCTCTCAATGGCTCGAACGCCCGCCTACTCATCGATCATCCATCAACGTTGCTGGTACCATTGTCGCATCATCAACAGCAATTGCAACAATTACAGCTACAACAACAGCATCAACAGCAACAACAACAATTACAACAGCATCATTTACAGCAACAACAATTGCAACAGCATTTAGCGTCACAGCAGCAGCAACAACAACAACAGCAAGAACAACTGCTGCAACAGCAACAGCAGCAACAACAATTACAGTTAGCCGCAGCGGCCACATATCCACAGCCTTTGTCCCTGAAACAACCACCCCTACCCACACCCATCAGCAATAATACAGGTGGAACTGCGGGTAGTGGTACTGGAACCGGAGCCACTGCAAATCAGACAACATCATTGGGACCGGCATCAGTGACTTCGTCCACCTCATCGGCCGTCCGCCATCGTTGGAACGAAAGTCCCGAGGCTCGAGCTCGTCGTTTGGCTCGCAATGCCGAAAGGATGCGAGAACGACGCAATCGTGAGACCGAAGAAGAATATCGCAAACGACTGGCACGTAACGCTGAAGCTAATCGTATGCGTCGTCAGAACGAAAACGAAATGGAACGAGCCATGCGTTTAGTACGTAACGCCGCCAGGCAGCGTCTGCGTCGCGCCATGGAATCACCAGAACAACGAGCGAAACGATTGCAAAAACTTGCCGAAAGGATGCGTATGTATCGAGCCAATGAATCGCCGGAGCAAAGGAAAATTCGTCTCGCCGAAATGGCAGCCAGAGCCCGGCAGCGTATTGCCAGTGAATCACCCGAGCAGCGTAAGGAGCGACTGAAAAAACTCAATGAGTATGCGAGAAAGGTCAGAGAAAAGAAAAAAATTATAAAACACGGCGCGGCGCAGACTCCGAATTCGAATCAGAATTCGAATACGACGCAAAGCGCTTCAATAAATTGTAATAATAACGACTCTTTAAATCTAAACCATCAGGCACCACCTTCATCATCAGCAGGCGGAACAGCAGGAACATCAGGCGGAGCAGCTGGAACCAACTCGGCCACACCAACCGGTAATGATGAAATCTCTCGACAAAATGCGGGCAACGGAGGTGCCCAAGGTGACCAACAGCAGTTAACAGCATCATATCAACAAGCTGCCGCCCTAGCAGCCAATCCCATTGAATACTATCAGAATATGTTCATTAATCCAGCCACTTTACGCACAGGCAGTGCTGCCCTCCTCAAACAGGAACCCCAAACCCAGCAGCCTCAATCTCAACAATCAACCACTAATAATCAACAGCAGAATCGTTTTAGCACACCGCAACAATCTGCAGCTGCAAATCTTCTTGAATCGGAAACCACAAATATTTTTCAGCAACAACTGTACGAGGAGGCGGCCTCACAAAAGGTATCCACTAAACTGCCAAATGCAGCTAATGTTCCTCATTTCAGCACAATAGCTAGTTCGCTAGAATTATATCAGAATAAGTATGCTAAGAAGCCGGAGCTTCAACAGGTTGGTATAGTGTCGAACTAACACTAAGGGGTTGCGTTCGTACTTATAGTACCGCAACGTAAACCCTTATACCTAGTCTCGATTGCTTTAGATGTGTGTATGTTTAAAAAGATGTATTAATGAGATGATCGATCTATCTCTGTCTGTCGTTGATGAATGGAATGATAAAATAGCAAATGATTTCTCCTTTCTCTTAATAAAAAACATAACAAAAATGGAAGAAGTCTCAAATATTACAAGGAATAGTTTTAACTTATCCCAAAAATTTGGTTAAGACTTGTAGATAAATTTTTTTCACAAAATGATCTTTTCATAAAATGGAGTTTGCGCCTTGGCTTTGACTTTTTCAATTCTCGTCGACCTTTTTCGTGTAAATATTGTGTTTATTCTGTCGATTAAAAATATCTATATAAAAAACTGCGCCCCTCGATTTCCTGACAATTCAAAGAAGGGCTCTTGCTGTTATTTCGGCGATTAATCTATACTATGTGAGTGCTTTTTGTTTTTAATTTTCGTTTTAAATCTAATAATGTTTTCAGTTACAGCAAGAAGTGTGAGTAAAGAGAAATGAAATAGAACCTTAAGGTGTTTTATAAAGTTTTTTGGTTTGGCACTAAAATATATATTTTTTTATTATTTGTATTAACATTTAAAATTTTTTTTGTTTCCTCAATGATTTAGATAAAAAATAAACTTTAAAATCTTTCGGTATAATTTATTTCTCTTTGCTCTTATTTGTGAATCATATTAAAGTATTGTTGGATTGTTGTAATATAAAATCTATACAAATGTACATATATTTTTTAATTATGTTTTCTCTCATTAAGCTTCTTTAGGAAAAACTAAAAAGTAAGATAAAGTTTTCAAAATTTACCATTTAAATTTCTTGCAGCTGATGTCCTAACTAAAATAACAACATGTTTGGATTTTAATTGTATAAATTTATTTTAGTCTTGAAAAATCGATTATTTATTTTTCAATTAGAAACTTTGTTAGTTTTCGTGTTCATGCTTTGAAGCCCAGGTATTGGCGGAGAAGTTATTTCAAAATGTTTGGTATTGGATCATTTATTACGTTAGGGTGAAAAAAATTATTTTAAACAGATCTACGCATTGCTGGATTAGTGGAAAGGAAGGTCAAGTGTTAAAGTTTTGTGGCACAGGCTTGAAATTAATGATACTAAAAAACATCAAGGCATATAGAAGTGTTTGAATCACACCATGCTTAGTTAGATGAAGTAAAATTAGAAAAATGAGAAAATGTAACTAATTACTATAAAAAGCTAAAATTATTTAAAAAACAATTACTTGAAAAGCAAGTTTTTAAAAGATATAAAAAATTCTAATTCCTTTAGAATGTACCAAATTGAATGCGCTTCTTAAGTAAATGATAAATACGCTAAATGATAAATTTTTAAAATGCATTAAATTTAAAATAAAAAATTTTGAAAAAAGTACTATTTAAACAATTTTTGAAAACAATTTCATAATTTAATCGAAAAAAATGTAAATTAAAAAAAAAAAAAAATACCAATCCAAAAATGTACAAATTACTATTGTAATGTATGGACAAAGTATATACAAGTAGTCCGACTCTTTGACAGGAGTACTTAACTTTAAGAATCTGTTAGTGTATATGTTAGTATCAAAAATTCATTTAGTAGTTCTTTATGTTTCGCATTTACACAGAGTTCTATAAAAATGTTTTAAAATTTCATTTGTTAGAATTTTTAATACAAATGATTTATAATGAAGTAAAAATCCTTAATAATTCAAATATTTGGATGTAAATTTTCTTAGTTTTTTGTTCTCTTACAATTCACACGACACCCGTATGTAAAAGAGGAAGAGTCGGACTACGTTGGCATGGAGCTTATTTTCGTTCTAAAATAAAAAAATTTTGCTATTCAAGAAAAGGACAATTTTTTAATTAAAATTTTATTATTTCTGAAAGCTAACAAAACAAATAAAAATGTTTATTTTTTAGAAATTGTCAATTTTCTAAAAAAAATATTATCACTTTTAAAAACAAATTTGTTACTTTTAAAACAATAATCAAAAAAGCTTTTGTCTAAATATTAAAAAAAGAATTTTTAATTAAATGTTATTTTCATATTAATTTTCAAAGAGTACTACAATTAAATATTATCCAAAAGTTTAAAAAATAATAATTTTAAAATTCAATTTCAATTTTTAGACACAAATTTAAATAAAAAAAAAAAAAAATAATTTGAAATTTGTTTTCATTGAAATGAAATTAAAATTTTAGCAAAATTTTTAATGATTTTATTTTAAATAGTACTTTATCCAAATTTATAATAAAATAAAAAAATGTCAAATTTATAATAAAATAAAAAATTTTCAAATTTATAAAAGCTTTATAGAAAAATCTTCCATACAAATTTGATTAGTAAATGGTTTATAAATTTTAAACTTTTTCATGAATAAGGCAGTAAATATTTTGACTATTTTCTAGATAAACAAAAAAGTTTCACAAATTTTCACAAAATTAAAAATTGATTTTTTTTATTTATTTATTTTAATAATATAAATAATCGATTCGAAAATTGCGCTTAAAAATATGTAATACAGTTCAAAAACAAATATTTAATATTTGATATCTCATTAAAATATTTGTTTTTAAACTGTATTATATATTTTTAAGTGTAATTTTGGAATCGATTATAGCCTAAAGACTTACAGTCAAAATGAAAAAGTCTGTGCTTGCTAACGAGTGGCTAAGTTTTTTGTTTGTAAATTTCCATAAAGAAAACTTAACTACCCTTAAGCAAGCATAGACTTTTTCATTTTGATTAAGTGGGTTAATAAATAAATAAAAAGTATTTTTTTTTAAATTAATCTTATAATAATAAAAATAATTATATATATAAATAAATAATAAAAATATTGAATTTTCAAAAATTTGCCATTTAAAAAAATACACTTTTAAATTAAAAAATGCAAATTTTTCAAAAATGTTTAATTTAAAAAGAAATAAACTTGGGGAACAAGTGCTTAAAGCTGAATATGCATTTCTTCTACACACCAGTCCCGAATCTAGCTAAAGCTTTTTGAGGAAAAAAATATAACGAAAAAATCATTGAACAAAGAACTTTTTTAGGATGGATGCTGGCTAGGCACAACATTAGACTCGTGTAAAATTGGAAGAAACATTTCTGACTTATCCTTTCTATAAATATATTCGTAAACTCTCCCGATTGTGGGAGATATCACAAAACGTTTATTCCTGAAATGAAGTTAATAATTTGTATTCTCCAATTTCAAATCATTTGCTATTTCTTTATAATACATACATACATACATACACAAATACCTACCTACATACATACATTTGTACATTGTTATGTATGTTTTTGAAAACTCCAAACTCTCTATTTTGTTTAATAATTTCAAAATCCACAACAACACCAAGGTTTAGTCTATAAATTAGTGCATATTTTTGCAGACAAATAATACAGCGAGCAGTAGCAGCGGCAACAATAACAACAGCGGGTCTGTTGGTGTCAGTACCGGAACAGGAGGAGGACAAAACGAAAAAAGTGAATCGAAAGTGAAAACAACACATCCACAAATACAAAATCCCCCAACACCACTCTACAACCAGTTTCCCTATTTGGCAACATTTCCGGCAGCTGCAGCCAATTCAACGGTGGCTGTAACAACACCGCCAAACACACCAACCCAAACAGCCGCCTATTATCCCATGTATCATAATGGCTTTCAACTGGGCATAGCGCCCAATACAGTGCCGCCACCATTTACGCCAGTACACTTTTCCACAGCCACAAATGCCGTTGGATCATCGCCACCAAATGCTGCGGGTAGGAGAAAATAATTTCTTTTTTATTTTTCAAAAATAAAATAAAAAAAAAAAAAAATGAAATGGAAATTCAAAATGAAAATTTTACAATTAATATGTTCTTTATTGTTTGTTTTTCTTTGAAATCCTCAACACTAAATTCCTACCGACCTCATCCATCCATTCATCCATCCATCCACAACTCCTCCTAACAAATCACAACAAACTAATTTATTACTGGATCGTTTGATTGACTGATACAGCCAGCCAACAACAACATGTAATACAGGATTTTCCAAAAGCGGTCCGCGGTCGTCCTAGAAAGCTGTTTAGCTCGAATAAAGATGCGTCGCAGGACGATGTACTTCAGCAGCAAGAGCAACAGCAAAAAATGAGTGCTTTGCTAGAACAGGAGATCAATCAAATGCTAGCATCTCCACAATATGCTCAGCGCCGCGGACGTGGTCAACAATATCAACATTTAAATACACAATTACAGCAACAACAGCAGCAACAACAGCAGCAACAACAACAACAGCAACAGCAACAACAACAGCAATTGCAACAACAACAACAAGAACATTCCTCCCCCAACATTATACGCAGCAATGGTAAACTTAAGTACGAAAGTGATGAAGAGAAACGCAAACGTCTCGATAAAATGGCTGCTCATCAAAGAGCCTTAAGAGCTAACGAAACGCCCGAACAACGAGTAGTACGTTTACAAAAGTTAAGTGAGCGAGCCCGTCTTAAACGTGCCGAAATTCGTGCTACTGAAACACCCGAAGAAAAAAAAATTCGTCTTTCACGTCAGGCCGAATATGCACGCATGCGACGCTTAAGAACTCATACACCACACTATCGGTCTAAAGGTGAAGATGGTGGTTCCACCACACCATCGGGCATCTACGAACAATCATTAGGTGCTTCTACAAATGGTGGATACGAAGCAAAACCTAATCTTAGTGGCGATGGTGGTGGTAGTAGTGTTAGTGGTGGTAGTTTATCACAAGAAAGTGCCTCAAATGGTGAGGAACAACAGCAGCAGCAGCAACAACAGGTGCAACAACAACAAATATTACAAATGCAACACCAACAACAAAACCAACAACGTATGTTACTTCCAGGTCAAACACCAAATCTACATCAAATGAATAACAACAACCACAATAATAATTTCATTAAAGGCAAAGAATACAATAACGGTCAACCAGAAAACAATGATATGTTAAAAATTCTTGAACCCATAATTGTTATGAAAACAAAGTAATTTCAAACAAACACAGATATATCTATATATACTATATCTTAAACACATCAAAAGATATCAATCAATGATCAAGGTAAAAAATAAAATAATGTATACATATTAAAATTTAAAAAACAAATACTAACATACTAACATTCACTTTTTTATAAAAAAAATATACATTTTCCCATTTTAATTTATTTAAAATTAAATTTAAAAACTTAATTCTCAAATCGTGTGCAATATGATATCCATCCCACTCTTTAAACGGATTCATAATTTTATGCATAGACTTAAATTTATACTTTAAAGGTATTGAATTAGCAAATATTTCTCTATTCATTTTGCTAAAAATTCTAATATAAAAAATAAAAAATACTTTTGTTCAATTTGGATAAGATTTGAAGTTAAAAAAAATTCAATTTCTGAGTGTAATTCTTTATGAGTGAATTTAATTCACATGAGAAACGTATAAGTGAAGCTCAAGAAATATTTCAAATATTTCTTAATTTAAAATTATAATTTTAAAGAAATAAGCTAAGATTTAATAGAATTTTAAATTTTGTTTCTTGTTTGAACTTATATTTTGTTATTTGTTTGAACTTAGTACTGCATAGAAAAACATAAAAATTTAAATACTTTTAAGTTGGCAATTTTAATAATAAGAGATTGGCCAAACGATAGAAAAGTTCTGGGAAAAAATTTCCCTATGGTGATAGTTTTGCTGTGACAAATCAAAATTTTTTTCATGAAAAATTTTCAGAAATTCGTTTACAAAACTTTGCAAAATATTTGTAGCTTTATTTTGTAAAACGAAATTGTCAGAAGAAAAAAATATTTTTCAGAATTGAAAACAACAGCCTATCCAAATGGATTATAGAAATTTATATAATTCATTGTAAAAAATAAGTTGATTTTCAAAAATAATTACTTTTTAAATTATTGTCTAAAATGGAATATTTTTGGAAAAGCATGAGCTCACTTTTATGTTGAAAATGAGTACAATTCGTACAAAACACAAATTAATTTTTGGCAATTTGTTTTAGAAATTTTTAGTATCCTGTGAATGGGAAATATTATTACTTTCATAAAAAAGAAATTTTTGTTTGAGTTTATTCTTTATTAAAAAAAATAATTAGAAATGTTCTCCTTTTTCTAAATTGTTTTAACTTTTTGAAAATTGTTTCTTTGAGGAATATTAGAAGTACATAAAATTGTTTTTTAATGTAGGTTCTTTTAAAAAAGTGGATGTTATAAGCAGCTATGAAAAAACTAAAATAATATTGAATTACCTAAATTCTGAAAAAAAAAAAAATAAAATATAGGGAAAAATTTGAAAACTTAAAGTTTGGTTTAAAAACAAACCGATTGATTTTTAAACATACAAACATTGATATCAACATAATTGAAGACATTTAAACACACACACACACACACACACATATATATATATATATATATATATATATATATATATA
>MINK01172372.1:0-10796 GCA_001735545.1 Phormia regina
ACATACATACATACATACATACATACATACATACATACATACATACATACATGATTTTACTTTTACGAGTTCTTAAAGACATTTTCTTTTTATTTTTATTATTATTTTTGTGTTTTTTTTTAATTTTGCAAGAATTTTATAGAAAAATATAAAACATCTTTGGATCTTTCCTAGATATAACAAACAACAACAACAACAAAATAAATAGAAAAAAATAATATTAAATATAAGGAAAGGAAGAAGAAAAAATAATAATAAAAAAAAAACAAGAAAATAAACTGGTCAGTACGTATATATAGAAACAAAATCAACAATTACTGGGATTTTTAAAACCTCCCGCCATCACAGCTCAAACTTATACAAATTGTACATACACACACGAACCCTGTATAATTTTGCTTACTTGCATCCACAATTTCCTTTCATTTCCTTGTAGCTAAATTTTTTTATTTATTTTTATTTTATTTTTATTTCTTTTTTTTTTCTAAATGGTTAGAATTGTTTTCTATTTTGGAATTAAAAAAGGAAAAAGACAAACGCATTTCTAGAAAATCGCAGAGAAAAAAGTAGTTTAGCAACATACGTTTCCATAACGATCAAGGGGGAATGGACTTGAGATGATGATGATGATGACAATGATGTTGTACATGATGAAAAATAAACGTTTTTTTTTCATAACAACAGCAAATAAATTTTACTTTTTTTGTTGAGATAGGTTGTTTTTTTGCTGTTGTAGCTTTGTAGATGATATATGAGGATTTGAAAATGATTGCATCCCAGCAAACCAAATGAAAGTTTGTAATTTTTAAAATTTTGCACTATGCTACAAAAGACTTAAAAAAGAAACAATTTACATAATAAAACCAAGTAAAATAAATAAATAAAATAATTGAGATTTCATCGGGACAGTAAATTAAGAATAAGTTTCTTATAAAATAGCTTCCAACAAGCAGTATTTTTTACTTAATATATTTGCTGGGATATATTGTGTTTTATACAGGATGTGTATGTATGTAAGTGAACAATCTAATGTGCGTAAAATATACCTATACATATGTACATACTTATGCACATTTCTAGATACAAAAAGTTAAGAATTCATAGAAACCAGATTTGTTGTAAACTTTTTAATTTTTTATTTTGAAAAATATTAATTTTGCTACTGTAAAGAGGCGTATACATATGTATATGTATGTATGTATGTATGTATGTATGTATGTATGTATGTATGTATGTATGTATGTATGTATGTATGTAGGAGTTAAAAATAAAAAACTAATAATTTTCTAAATCCAAAAATGTGAACGACATCTTCAATATTTTATATGTATCTTCTCTTCTGCCGGAAAACTTGTATAAAAACAAAAAGGAAAAAAAAATTGCAACTACCACAAAGGCAGAAACAATTAAAATTCTTAACTTTTTTCCAATACTCATACAACATACAATTTTCCTTAAGACAAAAAAGCACACACTTACTCCACTCACTCCATACTATCAAGGCAAAAACAAAAAAAAAAACCTAAAAAACAAAATCAAACACCCAACAGAACAGAGGCTTTTAAGAAATTCATACACAAGAAGCAAAATCATGATGATGGAGCCTAAACTCCCATAAAGCCGCACAAACGCCCTCTGTATTTTTTTTATTTATTTATTTATTTTCTTTTTTATTTTTTGTTTTGTTTTTGTTTATTTGACAAGAAAATATCCATCCATATTTACATTAAGAAAAATGTCGTTGTTTTTCAACTTTTTTCACACACACTATATCAGCCCAGCACGTGTGTAATCAATTTTTGTATGTGTATGTGTATATAAAAAAAATTAGAAAAAAAGATAATTAATTAAGAAACCCAGTGGAAAATTTTTAAAAGTTTTATTTAATTTTTTTTTACCAAAATATTTTTTAATTTTAATCCTATACTTATAGAAAATATGGACAAAGTTCTTCTTGAAATTTCAATACAGATTTTTGTTTCCTTTTTTATGGTTTTCAAATAACATACTGATACATCTTCATCTTCACTATAATTTTTTATAATCTTCATGGCGATAAATCTACTTTGAGAGTAGGTTCTTTAAGATCTTATTCATATCCATATGCATATAAATGATATTTTGTTGAGAATAAAATGAAATATCATTTTAAATTTCTAATATTTATTTTTTAAACTTTAACCAAAAATTCTTTTTAAAACAAATTATTTTGGTAAGATTAATCAATACTGCGTTATTTTATCATAATTTTTTAAAATAGTTTTTTGTTATTTTTAAAAATTTTTACCCACTTTGACATGTCATATACTGAAAAAATATTTTTAATGATTGCGGTACATTAAATGAAATTCATTAATTTTTTCAGAGAATTTATTAAATTAATGTACGAAATCTTAGTTCCAATGAAAAGATTAATTAAAATTCAATGAAAAACTGAATATTTTACTGAAACCAGTACTTAAATTTATTTCTTAATAAGATAAGTTAATTAGTTAATTGATTTAATGTATTACTACGCATTTTAAATAAAAGAAAAAAAATCAGGTTTGTTTTAAGAACGAAAATTATTAAAAAATTAAATAAGTTATAAAATAAATATAAATAATGTTAGTGATTTTAAACAGTTTTTAAAATTATATATTTAACTTATATTTGTTTAGATAAAACCATTAAGAGGCAGAGCATATCATAAGCCTCAAATATTAGGGGTAATCCAAGAGGATTATATTCGTAAGTATTTATAAATATATATAAAAGATTTTAATTTAATTCTTTATAAAATTATAATACAGATTGATCAAAATTTGGACGCTACAAATGTCGATCGTGATGATATTCTTGTATTATATTTATTGCATTTATATTAAGAATATTTAATATTTAATTTTTGTTTATATTGAGTCAGTATAGTATAATTTCATCAATTAATTTAAAATAAAATAAAATAAAATAAAATAAAACAAAAAATACCGAAAAATTATTTTCAATGTACAGTTTCATTGGGACAAAAATATGAGTTCATTGAAATCAATGTATTATTGTTCACTGGAATTATTTTCTTTTAATGAATGCGTTCATTGATTTCAATGAACAAATTCATTGAAACAATAAACTTTTTTCATTGTATATATGTACCTTTTTGGTTCAGTGTAACAAATCGTTTCAGTAAAGTAAATAAAAATTCCGTTATAAATTTTAAAACGAGAAAAATGTACATACAATTTTAATTTATGGAACTAATGCAATAAAAATGCAATAAAAAATATAATAAAGAAAATATGACAGTGCTTTTTTTCGAAAAATTACGCTTTTTTACGTAGTTTTAGTGCTATTTTAAAAATTGAAAGTTTACAACGCTGATAAATACCAATACCGATTAAATAAAGATAGTTACTGTAACCTATTTTTTATTTTGCCAAAAATACCGGTATTCAAGTACCGTTTCTATCTGTCATAGAATATAACGGTATTTTAGTTTCGATATTTAAAAAAATATAACTTTATCAACATAATATATGGTATGGTAAAAATTTTTCTAATATAATTTACTTGATGAATTAATAATTATAAAAACACTTTTAATATTAAGAGTTTATTTAGTGTAATATTTATAGAACTTTGTTTTAAGGAGGACTTTTATTGTATTTTAAATGTATTTTTCAAGATCGAAATCTTTTTGATAAAATGTTTTAGTTATGATTACCATGAACGTACTTAATGAGAGTTTCTTAATTCATTATTTGATATTTGATCCTATAAGGATTCTCTGCTTAATTTTAGTTTCGAAAATTTTATTTAAGAAAGTTACAGTTTTTGCCATTAAAATATTAGCAATGAATCTGACGATTAATAATTTTTCTCCTGAACGGCTTCAGAGTTTGAATTACATTTGCATTTCTCACTCTCATATAATCCTTTTCAACTTTAAAAAGTTATAGTTGAGGTAATGGAGAGTTAAGTGCCTAACTATTTCAATTCGGAACAACTTTTTTTATATATATCCTCATTTTCCGAACGTTATAACAAATGATAAAATTATAATAAATAACAATTTTTGAAATTTTTTTGTTAACGAAAATTTTGTTTTTGTAATTGTTAGTTATTATATTTCTGCCAGCAGCCATAATGTTCAGAATGGGGGGAGGGGGGTGGTGTGAAGTCTTAGAATTCCATAGTCACAATCTCGTATCATAGAAGTAGTGTTATCTAATACTTAATTATCACTTCAATGTAACTGGTCTCCGAAAGAGTTAAAAACTAAAACAATTTAGATTACAAACACATACACATTTTAATTGATTGGAATTATTTTAAAAGTCCCTTTGATTATTGTACGATTAGCGGTTGAAGTATTATTGTATTATAAACATTTTTTTTTTTTTTAATTAGATAAGATTTGCTACACGGTGTTATTTGTGGTTAGGTTTAAATTTTTATTTCATTTGTGAACTGTGCAGTGCGTTACCCTCATTTACGACTAGAGGAGCAGAGTATCAGGTCTTGGATTTTCTAAAATTTTATTTTAACTTTTTTGTTTTCTACAACAACTTTTTATTTTTATTTTTAGTTTATTTTTATATAGCAGCAACAAAACATATTTTCCAACTGTTATTATTTTATGTCTATAAGTTAGTCGATACGTATACGTACATATTTTATTTATTAGTATGTAAGTGTGTATGTAAGTTTGAATTTTTTTTGCCAAGAATCTTGACGTCAAATGCCAACTTTTTTTTAAATTTTAGTTGTTGTTGTTGTAGTTGCTGTTGGTTTTTTTTTACAGCATTTAACAAACTACAATATTTTTCTGCAAAACCGAAACAAAAAAGAACACAAACAGAGAAAAAGAAGAAAAAATTAACTACTACTTGCTTTAACTTTTTTTGTTTTGCTTCAGCTTTGTTTGCCACACACATACACACATGCTGCTCTTTTCCTTTAAAATCCCCCCCTCCTTCTATGTTTTTTTTTTTCTTATCTAAGAAACACAACAAAAAAGTTGTAATATTTTATTTTCTTTTTTTTCAGGTTGTTGTTTTTTTCTCACCTTTTTTTCACATTTTTCGAAAGCAAGTTTTTCTTTTTCTGTTTTTTATTTATTTTATGGCTTTTTTTGTAGTTGAGTTGGGGTTTTTTTTATTATAGAATTTCAGCCTCTGAATGTTTAAAGTTCTAAAGCAACGATGTTAGTTTTTTTTTTTCGTTTGTTTGTTTGCAATATAACGATTATTTTTCTAAAAAATAAAAAAATCTAGTAGAGAATCGGCCGCAGCACTAATGGCGACGTTAGCCTTTCCTTGAAATCTTTTTTTTTTTTTTTAATTTTTTGTCTTTAAGCTTTACAACTGCAATTTATTTATGTGTAGATTTTTTTGTGTAAAAAAATTAGTTTTTTCATATTAAAAAAAGAAAAAAAAAAAAACAATTTCAGTTATTTTTCATACAATAACAAACGTATACATATACAAATGTATGTTTGAATTTTTTACACCAAAAGAAAAAATGTTTGTGGATTTAGAGAGGTGGTTGAAGTCTTGAAGATCCTCACAAAAAAGTTTAACTTCTTTAAACAAATACATATTGACTATTCGTCATTTCTATTAAAAAAAAATATACGTTATAGACAAACTTATTCGTTAGAATAAGTATTTCTTTGCAGACTAAGTATTTCTTTGCATTAATTCACGAACAATATAAACATTTCCAAAGATATATTTAATATATATAAATATATAATATATTTATATATAAATATATAATATATTAATATATATATAAAATATATGTTTTTTTTTTTTTTTTTTTTTTTTTTGCTACTTTCCAGGTTAACTAATATTTACCTTTTAGTGTAATTTAGCATATTCGCATCTAAGCTAAATGTAATTTTTTCTTTTCTATTGAATTTTTCGTTTTTTATATTATTATTTTTTTTTTTTCAGTCTTTGCCTTATATTTAATCATGAAAAAGAAAAAAATTACCTTCATTATAAAAAAATTTCTTATTTTTAGTACGACCCGAAATAGAGGAAAAAACCCCAACCGACCGACTACTGCAAACAAATCTTATTTAACACAGAGGGAAAAAAAATAAATAATAAAAAAAATGAGGCATTTTTTTACTGTCTCTAGATTATAAATTGCAATAAAAAAAAAATAAATAAAAATGTTGGTGGGTTTTTTCAACTTTTTTTAAGGTTTTTAATAAAAATAAAATATAATGCCCTTCGCCACGGATGAGATTTTAGAATTAAAATAAAGAAATATGTACGTATGTATATGAATATATAATATATACATACATATATTGGAACGTGTATATATAATATGTATATATATATATATACTTTTATAATGATATCATCAAAATATAATAATAAAAATACAATATTTACTTTTACGTTTTTTTTTTATTTTATTTTTTAATAAAGCAAAAAAAAATTATTTAAAAACTAATTAAGAAGGAAATTTGAAACTTAAAACAGAAATGAAATATGAATTTGAAAATATTATCAAAACCAAATGATTAATTAATAGTAAAAAAAAAATAAATATATAATCTTTAATTTTTAGAATTTGGAAAAGAAATCTTATCAAAAAAAAAACTATTTATACTTGAATAAAATTCTTAAGGTAGGTTGTTTTCGAATTAAAATCAAAATTGCACCCTCCCTACCAAATATGTGTTTTAAGTACAAGTATCATTAGGTTTGTAACACGTTTCGATCGAAAAATTAAATAAAACGCAAGAATTCAATTTAACTGTTGTACTTTAAAATATTTTTAAAATTACTAAAAATGTTTTTTTTTTTTTTAAATCATATTTTAATTATTTCAAATATATTTTCTGATAACAAAGACATTAAATCATAATTTGATTAAATTCAAGAAAATAATAAATAAAGGCTTAATATGTCATCTATGTAACAATAATTTTGAACTGTGATAATAATTGTTTGTTTATCGAAATCAAACAAGTTTTATTTAAAGTAATAATATACAAATTCTGTACTTATTTAATCTGTTTTATAAATAAATTTTTTATGTACAGACAATTTGTGTTTTGTGACGTTAAATTAATTAATTAATTAATTAATTAATTATAGTATTCAAAATATTGACAAATCTTAATATAAAATATTATCAGTGTACAATAAATAATTGAACGAAAATTAGAGTGTAAATAATTCGACTTAAATATTTTAATAGTTATTATTAAAAAAACTTTTTAAGCAATTAAGAAGCAAAAAAATTGTTTTCTTTCAAAAAAATATAAAAAAAGTAATTTTTTTTTCTTCAAATTTATAAAACATAGAAAAAAAGTTGAACATTTTATAACAAAACCCTGAGAGATTTTAAAAAATACAGACACCAAAGAGTCTTTTTAAGTAAAACAAAAAAAAAATAGTTAAGTTTAGGCTGTTTAAAATACTGACTGGCTGGTTAACAATCTGACTGTCTGCCTGCCTGCCTTATTACCCAACTGACTGTTAGCTGAGGCAAAACATTCAATATTTTTTTTTTTTTTTTAAATATCATGAATCATATTTATGGGTATTTTTATTTATAATTTAAACATTTTTTTCTTATCTTGTTTCTTTTTTTATTATTATATAAAATTGTTTTTTTTTTTGGGTTTTTATATTATTTATTATTATTTTTTTTTTTAATTTTGTATAATTGTGCGAAACCGCAAGGTAACAAATAGAAAAAAAAAACAGTCTTATAAAATTAATAAAACAACCTAAAAATATGTCTAAAACTTTTATGAAAGTTCTGGGTATAATACTATTTTTATTTTTTTTTAAATTTTTTCAACAGATAAAGTATATCATTGTATAATAACAACAACATATACATAAGTATTTTAAATGTAAATAAATATTGGATTTTCCATTAATGCTAATTTAAGATTACGGGTTGAAAACCGTTGAAAATCTAATGAAAAAATTATTTTTTTAGCTGGAGATTTTTCACACTAAGGGAAAAATGACAATTAAAATAATAATATTTCGAATTCGATTTTAATCGAAAATCGATTTTCACGAACGTACTACACCGTACTACAATTGTTTTTGTTTTCAATAAATTTTTTTATTAACACAAACATAGACTTGGGTATTTTCGACAACCGACTTAGATTTCTGACAATGGAACTTCATATCTATGTTATAATCTATGATATCGACATTTAAAAATTCAGTTAATTTATCTACGACATTGACAAAGTGTATGAAATAATATCATTCGGCTTTGAATTTGTTTTTGTGGAATCACATAAAATTGAGACAGCAAAACAATTATATAAATCCTCTGGAGAAATGAGGAAAATATAAAACAATTGTATTTAATTTAGGTTTTGTTGAGAGCAAGAAATATTTGTCATCAAACTTATTTGTCTATATATCTATATACATACAACCTGATCAAACCAAATTAAAAAATAGAAAATATTTTGTTATTTCATAAATCACTATTGAACTGGTGTCAACTTAATGGCAATGCGGTATTTTGCATTTTAAACCTACAAGAGGTTAATTTACTAAATACGTACGGATTAGGCATCTAACGGTCAAAGCAAAAGTAGCCTTAACTTTTTTAAGGCTTTTTGGTGAAAAATTAAAAATCAAGTTTGAAGAAATCAGCAAGATCTTACAATTTTTTATTTTCTGATTTATTATGACAAATTGTCATAATTGAGATAAAAATTTGCTTCTTTGGACATTGTTTTAAAGTTGAAATATTAAGAATACATAGCGTTTCGTTGAACAATAATTTAAAATATATATATTTTTTTTATAAACTAGATGCCATATATTCATATCTATGAAGCTATATTGTCAAAAACCTATGTCTAAGAATGTGTTAGTAAAAAATGTCATTGAAAACAAAAATAATTCTATTTTGTGTGCTTTTTTAGTAATTTTATTATTAATATAGTTTTTGAAAACTATGGGTCTAAAAAGAATTATTATATTTATAATTCTTTGAAAAATATACATATATTTTCCTATACATTGATATATAATAAACCAATAATTTATATTTACTTTCATATAGTTTATAATTTTTTATTTTTATTTATTTATTTTTTTTTTTTTTCATTTTTGTCGTTATTCCGTTGAATGGAAAAAAAACCTTTTGAAAAACATTTTTAATATGAGATTGTGAGTTTTTTTTTTCTTATTTTACTTATAATTTTTTTTCAAAAGGTTTAAAAAATTCAATTAAAATATTATTTATCTACTGCTGTTGTTGTTGTTGTTGTTTTTTGTCGCTGCTGCTAACAAAAACAGCTTGAAAAAAAGTATTAAAATAATTGCCTTGTGTTTTTTTTTTTTTTTCTTCTTAATTTTTTATTATTTTCCATTTAAGTTTTTTTTCGAAAAAAAAAAATTGTATTTCTATGACATACTCAAGGGGATTTTATTTTGTGTGTGTTTTTTTATTTTTTATAAACAAAAATAAATTTGTTTAATTTATTCTGTACTTTTTTGTTGTTATTATTATTGTTGCTGGCTTTTTGTTTATTTATATATAAAATAAAAGTTGAAAAAAAAAAAAAACAAATAATAATAAAGAACCAACAACAAAACTACTTATGTGTGCGTGTTCATGTAGTTGTTTTTTTTTAAATATTTCTTTTTTTCTGTTGTTGCTGTTTTTTTATAAATAATAATAATTTCAATAAAATTGAGGTGATTTTTTTATATTGTTTCACTTTTTTGTTGTTATTGTAAAAATTTAATTAAAAAACTTAATAATATTTTCTGTTGTTTTTGTATTGGAGGGGTGATAAAACTTTATATTCATTATTGTTATTACTTTTTTGTTGCTATTGTTGGTTTTTGTTATAGCCAATGATTATTATTTTTTTTTTTATTTTTTTCAAGGAAAATCTGTTTTTTATGCAGTATTCAAAAATTTATTATAACTTTTTTTTTATTTATTATTAATAAATACATAAATATAAAGTATATAAAAAAAATTATTATATATTTTTTTTATTATTATTATTTTTAGTTAATAAAATATTTCCTGTACATAAAACTTTACAATAATTTATTTCATTCAATACAATAAATATAATATTACAGTTTTTATTTATATTTCTTCTATAACATTCTAATTTAATATTAAATTAAAAATAAAAAATGTAGAAAAAAAACAATAAACTATTTGTAATTTTTTTTTCTTCTTCAAATTTTCTTTATTATAAAAAAAAGGTTTATAATTATTTTTAAACATGCAAAATTTAATTAGTTTAGTGTGTATTGAAAAAATAATATTATGTTCATATTAAAAAGAAAAAATGTTTCATTAGTATTTATGTATATCAAACGTTATAAAAAGTGTTAAAAAAATGTGAGTAGAGGTGCAAGGATGTCTTGTTGTTAATTAAATATTTAATTAACAATTTAATTGTATTATTACATACAGCATTTTACACCCCCAAAACATTGCACAGTAGTGCCGATTACACATCATTTCGGATGTAAGAAAACATTTCGGAACTTGTTACAAATTTTGTTTGGTAAAAACGACAATAAAAAAGCTATGAATATCGAATACAATCACACATCATAGTAACATTTCTAAATTTCTGTAAAATTCTGTGTACAAATCCACAAAGTTCAGAAGATATAAATATTTAAATTTGCATATATATTTTTTTTTTTTTGTTAACTTTTGTACAAATTTAAAAGAAAATTTAAACAAAAATAATTTTAATTTTTATAGGAAAAATTGAATAATGCTTTTTATAATTGTATAATAAATATTCACAAAACCTTCTCATA
>MINK01172372.1:10815-28357 GCA_001735545.1 Phormia regina
CTCATATTTTGCTGCCGTTAATTAAAAAAAAAAAAAAAAAAGTATTTTTTTTTAATATTAATTATACCATTATTGTTTTTAAATAATTAAATTTTTAAATTAAATCAGTAGTTCCAGTTCTAAAATCATTAGTTCTAGAAGTGGTATAATATGAACCACTTCAGATTTTTTTTTCAATTAGAGGCATCACAACCAAATCCGATACAAGTGGTGTAGAACCTTATTGTGATTCTAAATTCGAACTTGAGCTTAAAAAATAATTTTGTATAATTTTTACATCACTTCTGAGTACAAACGCTTCTATAAAACTAGTTCTGAATGTGACAATTTGGAACAAAAACCATTGATTAAATAACTAGCTGTAGAACCGTAACAAAAAAATGGGTACTGGCTAGACAACAATTTCGAATTAGTTCTGGACGTGACAATTTCGAACAATAATTATTGGTCGTTAGAACCAGTATATGCAATTCTTATGTGTTCTGGAACAAGTTGCAGAACTAATACAATATTTCCTGGAATAGCTAAAAAATAGTTTTTAAATAAATTTAAAAAAAAATCTTACAAATTATATGGCGAGTTTCATGAACAATTATATAAGAGATAAAGAGAGAGTTTAGTTTCAAAATTATCATGGTTTGAAATAAAATAAAAAAACATGAACTGAAATAATCAAAAAAGTTCATTTTTACTTAAATTTATTACTCAAAATGTTTTTATTTGATTTATTGAAAGCTAAACCATAGATTATTGACAGAAATGAAGCTAAAAGAAAACTCAAATAAAACAAATTACACAAAAAGGCACACGTACTACAATTGTTTTTCTTTTCAATAAAATTTTTACTAACACATTCTTAGACTTAGGCTTTTTTGACAATTGACATAGGTTTTTGAAACCTGAACTTAATATCTATGTTATAATCTATGGCTCAAACAGCTTTTTTAACACAATTTCTGTATTATTTATTATTTTTTTACATTTATTTTTCTAAACAGAGTTATCTGAACTTCAACAACGTTATAATTCGAAAAATGAAATAATTCATAGAAAATAATAGTTTATTTTAAAAATGTGATTAAATTTCATTCAAAATTGATTTTCTTTTAAAATTTGAGTTATGACGTTGTAGCAGCAATTAAGCGATATATTATCATTGTTATGCAAAAAATTATCTTAAAACTTGTTTTTTAATAAATCGTAGAGGACTTGTTGTAAAATGTTATATAAAAGGTTTACGAAAAAATTTCCTGTTAGATTCATAATGTTTATTAATATTTATGTTTAAATAGTGAAAACATTTTATGGAAGATGTAAAAATTCTAGTTATTTTCATTTCAAACAGATTAATCCAAATAAATGTCCTTATTAGGCCTTTAAAATCTTTAATAGTCATTAAACCAAATTAATAAAACATAAATGGTTTTTTTTTTTAATTTATAAATATGAAGAAATTAAAAACTTTAAGTATTTTCTTGGAATACTTTAGTTTTTTTTTTCTGGACAGGACAAATTTAATTATGCAATTAATATTTACTCATAGAAACGTTAAGATAACATTGTGTGAAAATTATGAAAATGATGTCGCTTAAATAAATATGTTTCAACATCAAGTAATATATTCAAGTAATATATTGTATATGTACATACATTGAACATTCATATTCAAATACATTTGGATGTATGTATGTGTATGTGTGTAAGTTAAAAAAGCAATAGTTACAAAAACATTCAAAAAACAGAATTAATGATGAGTAGAATAAATAACAACAAAATAAAATTAGACCAAATACAAATAAGGAGGATAGAGACATAAACAAAAACAATCAAGAAAAAACACTTGTTGTATCGCTAAATGAACAAAAGGAGAGAAATGATAAATAAACCCAATCACACAGCCACACAACTAAATTTGTGTACATACAACCACGATTAGAAGTAACAGTTATACAATGTTGTTTGTGAGTGAGTGAGTGAATGAATGAGTGCATGTTTATGTATTAGAATTTGTGTTTGTTGTTATATATACATATATATTTTTTTTGAAAGGGGGAGGGAGGTTGGTTGGTAGGGAAAGAGTAAATGAATGGTTTCAATATTTGTTTTTGGACAATGAACTTGACACTTTTGTTTTTGTTTTGTTTTGCACGCTTTTCAATTTACATATTTTACACATGCATGTGCTTTAACGAATAGAATGAAGAGCAAAAATTGTAAATGTTTTACATAGAAATTCGAAAAATCCACACACATACACACACACACACACACACGTTCAAACACACAGTATGTACTATTGGTGAATAGTTTAAGTTTTGAATTCAATTAAGTTGTAACTTTTTGTGAAATTTTTGAATGTGAATTTAGCGGGTTTTGTAGAAAATACATATCGCTCATATTCCTCAAGACTTAACAGAATTAAAACTTAGTAAAATTTGTTGCTAATTTTCTGTTCCCGAACAACTTTTTTTACTTTAATCATTCTTTGATTTTTAATTGAAATTAAAATTATTTTGTAATAATGATAAATTTCGGTTCTTATCATTTGTTAAGACCTTGATTTTACCCATATTTTTAAAGTGCGTAATCTATAGATCCTTTTTTGGCATGAATAGTTCTCAGAATTAGCGATTATCAATGATTTTTACATTTTTAGATTTTTTATATTTAATATCGTTATTAAGATTTCAAAAAAAAGTATAATTTCAAAACATTTTCTGGAAAAATTTATTGCTAATCATATTTTTTGTCAGTACTGAAAAGTACTTTTTGCTTTCGAGACAATGTACCGTTATTGGGATAATATTAAAGGATATTATTTTTATATAGAATTATAATTGAACATATTCGCAATGATTTAGCACTAAAAGTTTTATTATTTTGTCAAAAATTCAAACAATTTCAAATAAATATTCTTGTCGCCATTTTTTCCGTAACTGTAATAATAATATTTTACGTAGGGTCTACACGAGAGATTTTTCTTTGTTTTCGTCGAGAAATATTGTCAAAATTTAATGGTTATATTTGTTTTGTTTTTTTTAATTAAATTTTATTTTTTATTATTTTTGCTCTAAATAATAATTTAATTGAGATTTCCATGATGAATTGCGCTTATTCTTAAAAAAAAAGGTCTACAAAATTTGTTTTTTTGACAAACGTCAAATAATTTGTTAAAAAATATGTATACATGTATGTATGTATGTATGTAGGATATGTATGTATGTAGGATATGTAATTTATACAAATTTCTCAAATTAAGATATTATTTTAGTGGAGATTTTTGGGAATAACTAAGTAGTTATTTGGGGATGAAAATTCACTATTTGTGGATACGTCTCGAAAAAATCTGATTTCGACCATAACTTTTTTGTTTATTAACTGATTTTGCGAAATAAACTTTATATAAAACAAATATTTGGGCGTTGTCCTGTTCGAGCCCTGTCTTGCTTTCAACAGATGAATGAACATAGCTAGATCGCCTCAGAACCTAGAAAATATAAAAGAGACAAGATAAAACTTTCTTCAGATATTACAAGAATGTCCGTGGATTTTAATATACATAAATATATTTATATAGAAGTGTATTGGTATTGGTATTGGCGAATATCTTCGATTGAAATATAGAAAACTCTATTTTATTAGAGTGTGTGCATGTTCCATACTGTCGGTGCAAGATTTGTTGTTGATGGCGCTACATAACTTATATACTATACGTATGCGTGTGTTTATTATGTACTTGCTTTGATTATAAAAACATACAACCTACACATACAAACATAAAAAAATGTTTGTTTTTCTATTTTGCTTTTTTAACCGGCATAAACAAATAACAACGAATTGAGATATGAAAATAGAAACCAAAACAATTTTGCTAAATGATAAAAAGTATTCATTAGTTACAAAAAAAAGTTTTTCTTATTTTGCAAATCACTGACAGAATATACATACATATGTACATACATACATACATTTATTAATAAATAAATGTGCTCTTATTGCTTTTGTTTATGAATTTTATTCTAAAAACGACAAAAGTGAAATATTTAAATTAAATAAATGTTTTAATTTGTGAAATTTGAACTTTAACGTTTCCTTTTTTTTATAAAATTTTTGATTTTTTTACTGGTTTATTAAAATTAATTCAATAAGGAAGTATATTGTAATAATTTTTTTTTTTTTTATTTTTTTTGTTATTAACAATTTATTATTACTCACCTGCCTTGTGATGGTGTTGTTGTTTTTTGTTGAATATTTTTATAACAATTAATAATAAGCTTTCAATTAAAAGTATAAAAAATTTGTTTAATAAAACAAAAAAATTTTAGCAGCTGTTCATACACTCACTCTGTTCATATTTGTGAACCAAAAAAAATGTTTATAAAACAAGCAAATTTAAATTAACATCAAAAACGCCTTTTCAGGTTTTTTTTTTTTATAATTTTGTTGTTATTTAATAATTGCAAAATAAAATGATATGAATATTTTGTTAATTTATTTTTGGTAGGGCTTTAAAATTTAATTTCAAAAATATTTATTTACAAAACAAATCATTGATGTCAGAGTCATTAAACCCGGAAATGTTCAGAGAAAATTAAACTTTTTTATAAAAAATGCGTTTTCTTATTGTTTTTTTTTTTAATTCTATATTCAATTTATAACTTTTTTGTTTTTGTAAATTATTTTTAGCATTTTCAGTAATTTTTTTTTTTCTTAATTTATTATCTATTTTTTTCCACTGATATTTCCTCTTTGTTGGTTGCTCTTTTTTTCTTGCAGCTTAAAATGCTAAATTGGAAATTATTTCTTGTTGTTGTTTGTCACTCATATTTTTTTTTGTTTTCGTATTTCCGTTTTTACTTATAATACAACAAAAAACACGGTAATTTTTTTCTTTCTTTTCAAACACATTCACATACATCAACTTTTTTTGCATACGTTCGTAACAAGTGTTTTTTGTTTATGTTTTTCTTCGGAGATTTTTTGAAAAATGCTATATCCGTCTCAGGCAACCGTTACAAACCACCGCAAATAATCAACTGATTTTTAAGTATCCAAATTGGAGTTTTGTGTTGTTTGTGTTTTAGAATTTCTTAATGCAAAGATGGCGTACTGATTTCCCAGAAGAGAACAGAGCAAGAGAGAAAAATGACAGATAATGCAGTTTTTGTGAGAAAAACAAGTAAACAGCTGTTTGAAAATGGTTGCCATATTAGAGTTAAATTCATTTTTTTTTGAGTTGTTTAATTAAGCGTTTTAATTTTTTTGACATATATTTTTGGTACATAACGTTTTTATCTTTCGAAATTGTCTTAAATTAACATTAAACATTACAACCACTATTGTTAGGCCAATATGGTAAATTTCATGCTCTCCATTTGATGTGGATTAGTGAAATCTATTTTAACAAAAGTGTCCCGTTTTCAATTATTAAAATTTAAATTTTTACGCATTTTCATAAAGTTAAGCATAATTCTAATAAACATCAATCCCTATTTAAAATTTTATATTCTGCCGATATTCGCACAAATTTCTCCATGTATTTCCAAGTCTACAAAATAACGAAGGTGTATAATTTACCCCGTAAGTGCGACTAGTGTATATAAGATTGAATGATATCAAAAAGAATAAAGGATAAAAAAGTTAAGTAATATTTAGCGTCTTTTAAGTTTTTGCACTTCAATCTTGATTTTAAATTTTTAAAAGTCTTTTGAATTCATATCTCTCCCCCGTTTTTTCTAGCAAACAAATCTTATAGATTCTACCAGTTCGTAATACATCCAGATCTATAACATTATTTCTTTCGATTCATTTTACAAATTTCCCGAAAGTTCCCGGAATTTTTACACTATGAGAACCCTATTATGGCCTCAGTATGCTCCAAATAAAGGACAGAATAAAATTCACAACTATGGTTTTTTAATTCANNTTTTTTTAATACAAAATATTAAAAAAAGTTTTATTTTTTTTTTTTTTTTTCTTAATTTCTTTGTAATTTGCAATCTAAACATTTAAAAAAAAGAAACATTACAACAACTTACCAACTTTTTATTTTAATTATGAATTAAAGCATTGAGAATCATATAAATGCCTATAACAAAATCTTTATTAAACAGTTTGCATATCAGAAATCTTCTCTTGTAAAATACCAATAATATTAACGTTAATATATTCTGTGATCTGAAAAAATTACAATAGAAATTTTTATATTATTACTACTTTAAGTCATAAAAAGACTTACACTCATTTTCAATTCAAAATTATTATCTCCTGAAATGTTAATCTTTAATAAGCTTGTCAGACGTTCAGCATATTTTTTCAACTTTCCCAAATCTCGTTGAGTGTAAGAAAAGTAATTACGATAACCGGCTTTTTTTAAATCCTCGTTTTTACCAAACACCACCACATTGATAAGAAAACCCAGGCATTGTACCAAAATATAGACAAGGCGTATATTATCTTCCATTTGCAGGTTTTCATCATCCAAATCGTTGAGCATCTTTGTCAATTCGCTGAACTCAAGAAAACAACACATGTTAATATCAGTTTCTGTGATTTTACAAAGCAATCTCCATACCAAACATATGGCTATGGCTCTTCCAGTTTCACTGGCTAACGATATCTGATGACATATGGTTAAAATATTAAAGATGTAGTCTATATCATCAGTTTGCAAGGCACTGAAGAGACGTTTTGTAGCTATATGTAACTATAATTTTATAAAATTACAAATATATCTCCATAAAAATGTTAATAATTTATTCTTACATGCTGTGGCTTTAGGGTATCAACGTATTGAAAAGTTTTCTGTAGAAAATGTGATCGCCATTCGAAATTTTCTGGAGTTGCATTTACAAAATAAATCATGGAGGCCGCCACAAAAAGACTAGTGATTTCATCGAGATTTAATTCATTACTTTTTAGGATATTAATAAATTCTTTGCAGATCTGTAATTATCAAGATAACATGTAATTATTGTATGTATATGTACACACAAATGTACATACTATGTTTACCTCTTCGACATCTTCGACATGTTGCAAAAACTCGCATTTATCAGCCAGACAAGATTGTTTTATATATTCTTGTACTGTTGATATGCTGTATGAAATTTCAACAATCAAATGCATTCCATCACTTTTATCCTTAAATTCTTCGGTATTTATGACTTCCATAATTTAAAATCTATTGTTTCAATTTTGTTCAAAAATCAAATAAATTGCTTCTTTAAAACACAAACAAGCAGTAATATTGCCACATATAGTAAATCTAACAAAAATAATGTTGCCACATTTTAAAGAAGTTAAAATGATATCCAGGGTTTGAAACAAACTTTATAAAATTGGGAAAAGTAGAATGTCGGCAGCTTTCGACTTTTCCAATTTTCCGACTATTTTTGAGATTTTTCTACATGTTTTGTTATTTGATAAAAAAAAAAAAATTGAAAAAAATATATGAATTATTTATTTATTTAAAAACTATATTGTCAAAAAACTGAGTAATATAAATTTTTCTATTGTATTGTGTAATTCAGTATTTGTCCTGCATCCTTAAATGTTTTTTCTTTCACTTTTCCTTCTGTCACTGTGACAATAACAACATGATATTTTGTTTAAAAAAGTGATTATAGCACCGTTCTCGTTTTTTATTAACAGTTTGATCAATGTTGTGGGTATTAATTAATAGAGGGCCTACGGAAATTTTTTTTTATCCTAATTCTTGTGGTACATATCTGTATGAGGTCGACTTGATCCTAGATTAAGCATAGGAGGGCATTTCCGGAAACCGGGTGTAGTCACTTGGTCCCATATATGGTCCCATTTATTGTAAAACTTCTTAAATATATAAATTTTATTGTGAATTTTTTCAAAAAAAATAATATAGAAACAAGTGAAAAAAATGATTAAGTATTACCCGGCTTATAACTTCCTTACTAAGCCATATATAAACAATTTTTCGACGTCAATGGTTTTATATGCCTCATTTGATCATATTCAAAATGTAAAATCTCTAAGTTGTCTAGAACGATGTGGGCATTAATGGGTGAATAAAAACAATCTTTGAAATGAAATACTAATTACAACATTTAGATACAGTTCAAATGAAAAAAATATGGTTGAACCTTTTACATTTAAGGTGACGTTTTGTATACTCCTGCATAAAATTAAAAAAAATATGTTTGAGAAAAACAATTTTTATTTTGCTAATCAATTGAAAGCAGTTAAATGGACATTTGACATTTATAAAAACACAAATTTTTTCAGACAATTTTGTCTTAATAGCGAAAGGGTTTTTAAGTCTGTAGTATAATTACTGGCATAAACCGATATCACCGGAATTATTGAATTTAAAATAATTTTTATACTGACTCAAGAGTACTTTTATAGATTATTTATTTATTAAGTGTATAATACAAAGTAAAAAATGTAAAAAATAAAATCAGTGATAATGTGTACAAAATGACCTCAGTTAAATAACGATACATAAAATCAATAACGTAGGGTCTAAAGAATAATTTTTATCATCTATATTGGAAACGTTGAAAACATATTTTTAACAGAGCTATTGTTTTATTCCACGGCCAAAAAAAAAAAATTGACAAAAATTGTAGTAACAAAAATGTTTCAAATATATTCGAACAAATATTTTACCCAAAATATCTACACTTTCCCCGTTTTCTTTAATAACTTAATCTCACATCTATATTCACTGTTTGTTTATGTCTAATACAACATTGAAACAATCTAACGGTACAAAATCATCTATTAACTTGAACTTCGAAGCAATAAAAATATATTAAATAGATTAATTTTTAGCTACAACAGTCGCAATAAATAAATCTCAGTTGAAATAAAGATCATAAGTTTATCAATGGAGACCACTAGCAAACATGATCAGACTACATAAATGAGAAGAGTATTATCAATAGACAGAAGAAAAAAAAGCAAAAGAAAGGATCCACGTCGTCTTGTAATCACACAAAATAATTTTGTTGACCGACAAGTTGTGGAATAATTAAAAAATATTGTGTCTTTAGTTGATTAGATTCGGCATTGCTGTTTAGAATACTTCTTGGAGGGGCGTCTATTATTTAAACAAATATCTGAATAAATTAATTATACAAAAACGACACATATTAAATAATAGAAAATGATGCATTTACCATTACGTCAAATTCCAGCTGCTGTAAATAACAGAGCCATAGCGTCACTTCAATTTAGACATTATAACAGTTTTGCCGATGTTAAAGAAAATAAAAGAACTGGAAATTTTGTTGGCAATCGTTTATCGAACTTCGCAGATACAGGTTTGTTCTGCACCAGCGGTTATTCTTCTTTAACGCGTTGTATACCTAAAGGAATATTTGTTCAAAATCAATCAGTCGCACTTTATTCAACAGTAAGTTTTTTCGTACTATATTTCAAAAAATATCAATTGCGCTTAATTGTTAAAACAAACAATAAGTGTGTTTATATACATACATACATACATACATACATACAATGTACATACATATGGATAATTCTTCAATATAACCTAAATAAATGTATTTATGATAGAAGAAAGTGTGGTTTTTATAATATGTTAAATTGTTATAATTTTATAAATACATATTTCATTAATTAAAATTATGAATTACATATTTTGCAGTGTAATATTATAAAATCAATTATGTGTATAAATTCAGTGTTAAAAAGTTCTTCCAATGTTTTTGTAGACATTCATACATACAACATAAATATGTGTTGCGAAGAACATGTGCTGATCGTAAAAGTGTTGCCATATGTGTAACAGAAGTTATGTACAACATATGTATGTATATTGTATTTTTTAATGTAAACGTCGATTTTAAATAATTTTGAAAAATTTTCTGTCTGTCCCACGAAGTCTAACGAATTTTTCGTATGTACTTGCTGAATGCCCCTGCGTTGTATTAGTATTAACAGTTTTGATCAGTTATCAATGTTTTCCGTAAAGCTTACTGGGACGCCACTGATACAATTTCGAAACGTATTTTCGTTTTACAAATACCAAAAATTTCAAGTCGAAAAATTAAAAAAGGAGTGATGAAATATAAAATTAAGTTTTCATGAGACGTTTTACTTCTTCATATATATTTTTGGGTTTAATAATCATGGGAGTAATTCATTATATAGACTAATGAATTGTCGATTTCATCATCATTGAATTGAATAATGTTACTATTTATTTCATTATCACTGTTTTTAATAATGATATTTAATGATGTACTTTCATTGATAATTAAATATAAAATTTTATCCAAATATATTTGAAAATTTTTACAAATTATAAACTTTTTCGAAAAGAAGTTTACCAATTATGAAAGAATACTAAAACGAAAGTAAAACTCAAATATGTATATTTATTTAACTATAATTATATTAATCTTGAGATTTCCTTTGATAGTCTGTTGTATTTAGCTGAGATAAATATAATTGTATGTACCAAACACGTGTTACAATGCAACTAGTTCATTTGTAAAATACAAACCATTTCCTTTAATAACGTATGTTATTTTTTTTTAAAATAAGACGGAAAACTACACTCCATCCTCTTCTTACGAATACATAAAAAATAGTACTACTCTATAAAAAAGTGTTTAATGAAATGGTGCATATATTAATATACTTAATTTTAATACTCATAACCCGTCGTATCATTCATTTTCGCTAAATCGAAATAATTGGTATAATATATATATATATATAAATAATATACATATATATATATATATATATAATCATATATATATTATAGTACTATATAATAGTATAATAATAGATAATATATTATATAATATTATATATAAGTATATATATATTTTATATATTTATAATATAGTATATACTAATAATATATATATATATATATATAATTTAAATGGTTTGATGTTATATATCTTAGATAAAAATTAAATATAAACTTAATGATTTCAACAAATACCATTTAATGTTTATACTATACTGATATTTATTTAATAAAATTTCTTTTTGCAAACTGAACAACCAATTTTGGAATAACCTCAATTTTTATTGTAATATTCACCATAATTAATTAAATAAGCATTTTCAAACTTAAAAACATTAGAAATCAGAGAAAAATAAACTCACATAAAATTCTCTTTAAATTTAGTGTTTAGATATTTTCCACATTGACATTGTTGTTTTTATTTTTTTTTCTTTTTTTCAAATTAATGATAATGAAAATTTTCATATATGTTAATAATAAAATCATTTTTTAAAAATAAATTATATAAATATTATTTATTAATAAAGTAGAATTTATGGCGTATATAAACATAGCATAAATCAAGTGGGGGACAGAATTTTATATGTAAAATTTACTGTGACGCTCCGTTATATATGTATATCTTACTATACTTATTAATTTGAAATTAAAGCTTAGTTTGTTAGTGGCGTTTTTAGAATTGGAAATGTTACAAATTGTTAAAAAAGAGTCCTAGCGTATGTATTTTTGTTGGATTATCTAATATCCAAAGGTTCGAACAGAATTAATGTCTCTTAATTTACATTTTTAAAATTGAAAATTAATTATATAGAGGTTGTCAATTTCCTTCTAATAAATTCATTGTAATTAATTCTGAAGCTTAATTCCTAAAGCTTTTGATAAAATGGAATTAATTCTTTGGCGAATTAATTCTTTGAGAATGCTTAATTCTTTTGATTTCATTTAAATTTGTTTAAATTCAAATTGAATTATAAAAATTTTCAACCATTCAATTTGTACTAGATTGAATGAGTTTTATTTTTTAATTCTTTATATTTGGAACAATTTTATATAATTGTTTCGTGGCGTGCGCTTTTTATAATATCAGATATCGAGTACTTTTATTAGTTTTGTATTACATTTCATCTGTTATATGTACTTAGGTTATTCTGAATCATAGGATTTACTTATTTTTATTTATTTATTTCACTTATTTGTAATATAAAGCCCATATGGCCAAAATAACAATATGTACATGTTAAAAACCCTTAGCAATTTAAATTTTCTAAAAATTAAAGCATTTTTTATTAAATTGATAAGAATATTTTTGGACATTTCTTATCTTTTTTCAAGAGAGCGAAAAATGTCTTATCAAATTATTGTTAAAAATTAAAAAGTAAAAGTAATTTATAAAATTTATTTAGTTGCAAAGCATTACTCCTTGCAAAACATCACAGCTTAATACTTAAGTAGAAGGTAATCAAATTTTTAACATTTAAAAAAGTTCTATTAGACCTTTAATGTTATTATTACATGTTTTTTTTTTCTTTCAAAAATAACCATCATGGACATCAGGGGGTTTGTTTTGTTTCTACCCAATAATATATACTGACGTATATTATCAGTCTGAAATGATTTTTTTTTTCTTTTCATTTAACCTCTGATCTTTTGATAAGAAATTGTTTTCAATAAAATGATATATGCTTTTGCTAAATGCATTTACATACTTTTTACAATATAAAATGTGTAAAATAAATAAATAAATTTATATGATTTTAAATCGTGGAAAAATTACATTGACATTCATAATCTGGAAATTGCTAAAACAAGATCTCTATATTAAAAGTTATTTTAAAAAATTAAATATATAAAATTTAAACAAAATGTTTCAAAAAATGGCCGCTAAAGTATTTTATTCAATTCAAAACATTTTCTATATTTTGATTTTGTCTCTTCTCTTTTAGAAAATGTCTGGAAATTCTAAACTTTTGAAATCCTCCATTAAAGAGCTTGATCCCGAGCTTGTGGAATTGATCAAAGAAGAAAAACAACGTCAAATAAAAGGTTTAGAAATGATTGCCAGTGAAAATTTCACTTCATTGGCTGTCTTAGAATGTTTGGGTTCTTGCTTGCATAATAAATATTCTGAAGGTTTACCTGGCAAACGGTGAGTACACCTGTAATAAAAATAATAATCACACATTTGTACCAAATATCATTTTTAAATTTTTATTCTTGAACTACAATTTTATTACTTTATCCCTGGAAGGTCTTCGATATTTTTGCCCCCCCTGAGGGCTTCATTAGTCGACTAACACTAACTTTTATTAAAAATTTTTCAAAACGTATCATGAAAAATAAAACATTTGATTTTTGGTCTTTGAATTAATTTTAATAAACAAAAAAGTTAACTTATGTGTTGTGCAAATTATTTCTGTAAGTCAGATATTTTACACATTTACATACATATTTTTCTCTTTAGTTTTCTTCCCAAAGAAAATGAATAGCCTTAGATTTATTCAAAGCTTATGGTATATTTTCTATTTCAAAGGGGTTTTTATGCGCAAAACATAAAAATCTTAGTAATTCTTTTAGTAGACATGATTATAAACTTTTAAAAATGACAAAAACCAGTTCGATCCAAGACTTATCAGTTGAAGGAAGATTTTATGTTTAAATTAAATTGGAATGTTGTTGAATTAGAAAATAAATAATCTTAAATTAATAATAAATATAACGAAATAATTTCAGAGATAATATAAAATACTGTATCGATTATACATAAGTATCAGGCTTAATAATATTAGATAATTTTAAAAGTACAATGGAATTTTTTTTGTAACGATTTGTATTTTTTTATAATTTTTAGCTATTACGGTGGCAATCAATTCATTGATAAAATTGAAGTATTGGCTCAAAAACGTGCCTTGGAAACATTTAATTTGAATCCTGAAGAATGGGGCGTCAATGTACAGCCCTACTCTGGCTCGCCAGCAAACTTTGCTGTCTATACTGGTCTGTTGCAACCACATGATCGCATTATGGGTTTGGACTTACCTGATGGTGGTCATTTAACTCATGGTTTCATGACTGCTAACAAGCGCATTTCAGCAACTTCGATTTTCTTCGAATCGATGCCTTATAAGGTTGACCCTAAGACTGGCTTAATCGATTATGAAGGCTTAGAGGCCAATGCAAAACTGTTCAAACCTAAAGTTATTATTGCTGGAGTTTCTTGTTATTCAAGATGTTTGGACTATGCACGTTTCCGTAAAGTATGCAATGACAACGATGCTTATTTGTTTGCTGATATGGCCCATGTTGCCGGTTTGGTGGCTGCTGGTCTGATACCCTCGCCCTTCGAGTATGCTGATGTTGTTAGCACTACCACGCACAAGACATTGAGAGGTCCCCGCGCTGGTGTTGTGTTCTTCCGTAAGGGTGTACGCAAGGTTAAACCAAATGGTGATAAAGTTATGTACGATATTGAAGATCGTATCAACAATGCCATTTTTCCTGGCCTACAAGGTAATGTTTGCTATAATTAAATAAATAACTAATGATGAATTAAGAGCGATCCAAAAGCATAGTTTTTAATCACTTGTTTTTTTTTTTTTGTTAACATTTACATAAAATATGTAATGTCATATAACTTTAATTGTATTGTATTTTTTTTTAACAAAATAGGTGGTCCCCATAACAATGCCATTGCCGGTATTGCTACCGCTTTCAAACAAGCCCAATCTCCCGAATTCAAAGAATATCAAACTCAAGTTATAGCAAATGCCCGCCGTCTCTGTGAAGGTTTAATGAAGAAGGGCTACAATATTGCCACGGGTGGCACTGATGTACATTTAGTTTTGGTCGATTTACGTAATGTTGGTTTGACCGGTTCACGGGCCGAATATATTTTGGAGGAAGTTAGTATTGCCTGCAACAAAAATACGGTACCTGGTGACAAATCAGCCATGAATCCTTCCGGTATCCGTTTGGGCACACCAGCTTTAACTACACGAGGTTTGGTTGAGGCCGACATTGATGCTGTGGTTGAATATATTGATGCCGCTCTTAAGATTTGTGGCGAAGCCGTTAAGGTTTCTGGTCCCAAATTAGCCGATTTCCATCACACTGTTCACAATAATCCAGAAATTAAAGCTAAAGTACAAGCCTTACGTGCTGAAATTGAGAAATTCAGCGAGAAATTCCCTCTTCCCGGTTATGAAGAACTTTAAATGTGTTTTGTTTAAACACTCCATTATACAACATACATTTAGTTTTAAGTTATATATAAAAAAAATCATTTTTTTTTTTTTTTTTTTTTTTTAAATAAAATATTATATTTTTTAAAATGTTGCAGTTTTTCTTTTTTTATTGCTTAAAATTTATTCCATAAATTCCATTTTAATACATTCCTTAGTAGGCTTCATATCACGATGAAATCTAGAATTGTGTGTCGATAATGACCATTTCGTTTTAAAACCCTTGTGACACACGGAACAATCAAATTCCTTGCCCATTATTTTCGAATGCTTTGAGGCAATATGGCGTCTTAAAGCATTTGGCGAATTTAACTTTCTCTTGCAGATTTTGCACAATAAAAATTTACCTAAAACAAAAAATGGTGAAATAATTACACAGCCTTAAACTATTTTTAATTTCATTTATTACTTTATTTTAAATAAAAATACAATTTGTAATA
Organism: Phormia regina; assembly: GCA_001735545.1. Classification (NCBI taxonomy): domain Eukaryota; kingdom Metazoa; phylum Arthropoda; class Insecta; order Diptera; family Calliphoridae; genus Phormia; species Phormia regina. The sequence continues at coordinate 26,262 of MINK01172372.1, forward strand.
ATATTGTTTTGAAAGTGTTGTGTGTACTTGTGTTTTATTGGTATATAAGGTTAAGATTTCTATATGAGATTTGATTTTATTTATATACATTTTGTAATCTACATATCATCTTCAGGATTTTTTTAGTTCTTTATTTAGGTTATTTTTAAGAATAAAAAAAATATTATGATTGGAAGTCGTTAACACGTATTTAAATTGTTTGAAAATGTTTTTATTCTTTTATACAAAATATTGTTAATTTGCACAAATTAACAATATTTTGTATAGAATGTTTTTCATACCAAATTGTTTTTCAACTCTTCGATAATTTATATATATGTTTATATATTATATATACTACATATATAGTATAATACATATATAATATGATACTATCATAGTAAATATATATAATATATACCCATATAGTATAGTATATATATATACTATATTATATATATATATATATATATATATATATATATATATATATATATATATAATATTTATATTAACAACAATAAGTTCTGTTCCAGTGCTTTTAAATTTGCACTTAATGGAACAAATCAAAAATTAAAAGAATTAAATTAAAAGTAAAACATAATCATATTATTTCTTTAAAATTAAAATGTTTCTGACTTTTGATACAAATACAACTTAATTTACACTCGCAAAAACGAGAACTCTCGAAAGTGTAAACGACTCAGATGTATGACCGTTTTTAAACATGGACTATTCTAAATCGTTATACGAAAGGTCAAAAACGTGAATTTTTTTGTTTTTTATTTTTGGTGTTTATAAATTTGGAAATCTCATAATAAGAATAAAATATTTTTGTTTCTAATCCGATGAAAAACGTGAACATCCTAGATTAAAATTAATCAAGTTTCCGCGAGTCTACCGCATTCTGTTGCAATAAATTTTTAGTAAGTAAATAAAAAGAAAATGTAAATATTCTTTACCAAAAATATTTAATAGAATTTCAAATTCTAAAACATTAACCTGAATTGGTATGTATGTATGTAAATATTAAATGAAAGTTAATAAAATAAAATTATGTATTTTCATATATGTATGTATGTATGTATGTATGTATGTATAAGAGAAAAAATCGAAATAAAATAGATATACATAAATATATTTAGTATTTACATTAAACTACTTAAAAATGTATTTATAATATACATAATATATTCATACTTTTTGTATTTATAACTACAAACTATGCAAATGTGCAATTAGTTAAATGTAGCTGCATATAATACCAATTCATATTGATTTATTTATCTTTTTTTTCAATATAATATTTTCTAATTTTCAAAAATTCTAATATGAACTTTTAATTTTGTATTATTATTGTATTGAATTTTTGTATTTTTTTATGTTACTTTATGTTTTTGAAATATAATTTATTAGTTAAAGATCATATGTTTATGGTGACTAGCTTCTTAGGATGAAATATTTACACTCCTTAACTATTGATCAGTTTTCCGTCTTAAGGGCCAACTTTTGTTCGTGTGAAATGCGTATGTGTTCACGTAGACTGTATTTGTTTTTGAAATTTTTATTACACAATTCACATTTACGTGGCGGTTGAGGTGTATGCTGGGTACGAATATGTCTCCAAAGATTAACTGTTGTTATAACCATTTTGCAAAATTGACATTCTGTCCATTTGTTATTGGGTAAATCTAAAAATATACAGAAAGAAAAATCAAGGAACAACCAACAACAAAACATTTTTTATTTACTTTTTTATATAAAAAAATCCGTTATTAGGAAATGAACGAAAAATTTAACTAGATAATAAAATAATTACTAATTTTCTAGAAAAAACATTCGAAATGCTTATAACAGCCAATAAAAATGATAGAAATTGTGTTTTAAATTTTACAACACATTAAATAAAAACTGAAAAATAATTATAAATTCAACATTTAAAAAAATAATAACAAAAAAAAAAAAAAATAGTTTAAATAAATATCACTAGCTTTTACTTTGGAGACATATTCGTTGTTAGGCACAAAAATAATATTTCTCTATATAGTCTTTAACTACGTTGTACAAAAAGAATATTGTTCTTTAGACTTAAGTAAATAAATAAATAAATAAATAAA
>MINK01172373.1:7742-29032 GCA_001735545.1 Phormia regina
ATATATATATACATATATACATATATATATATATATATATATATACATTATTTTATTTTAAATATCCATTTATTTTAAATAATTCAATAGCATTTCAATCTTGTTTTTCTTTTTTTTTTTTGGGTTAATTTCTTTCTATAATTCTTGCAACACAGACTCAACCTTATTAATTGAATTGAATTTAAATCCATGTTTATATAATTTCTGTATTATTTATTCGAAAATTTTTTTATTTCTTTTTTTAAATTTAATTACATATCTTAATGATATCTTTTTATTCTATTTAACTCAATGATTTTAAAGATTAATAATTATATATTTTTCTATTTTTCGAATTATTTTGTATTCCTGTTTCCAAAAAAAAATCATTTAATGAATTTTTTAACATGGTGGTGTTTATTTTTATTTTTTTAATCCAAACGATCAAAAAACATGTTATATGGTTAATGGTTTAAATTATTACTCTAAATAACGCAAAAATCCTTATGTGGAATTCGTAAATAAAAATAAACATAAAGACGCTTTCAAGCCGCATGGATACTATTTTACAAGCACAGGTTGGTACAGCTGTGGGAATCGGCGTAAGTTTATATATAAAAATACTTCTAATTAAATAAATTGTTAATTAATAACAATATATCAATGTTTTCTATTTATTAATATTTTCTATTTAAAAATACATCAACTATATATAATTTTTTGTGTAAAATAAAAAAAAAAAAACACACGCCAAAAAACTACGCAAACAAATTAAATGCTGAGACAAATTAATTGCATTTATTTTCCAAATAAAGCACTACATTATTATTTTTATTATAATTTTCGTTTTCGTTTTCTTTGTATCTCCATAGAAATCAATCACCTTCATTTTATTTAAATGTCATTTAGATATGCTATAATAATATTCCTAAAAAGCTTTTAACCAAATAGTTATTGTGGTGGTAAATTTTCATTTAAATATTTTAGATTTTTAACTTTTTGTCTTAATATTTTTATTTAGAATTATCATAAATTTGTTTCATATTTATAAAATTTATTATCTTGTTTTTCGTCTCTTTTTACTATTAAGCCATTTACGTCAATTTGGCCTTATGACGGAAGATCCTACACTTTGGTGGAAGGCTAGTTTGGGTGTTGCTGCTGCCACAGTTTTAGGTTTTGTGGTATTAAAAGCTGTTCATGGTCTTACAGCTCCAACACGTTAAACAACCAAAAACATAGTTATATTCTCTTTAAGTCCTCCTCATAATCATCCTTAAAAAATATAAAGACTACCCTACCAAATTTGTAGTTTGTTTTTAATTTTGTAAATATTATATAAATTGTATGTATCGTTTTTGGCAAATTTAATCGGATTATATAAACAATTTTTATTTAAAAGAATTATGACTAAAAAATTACAATTTAATGGAGGTTGATCAAATCATGCATATACATATATATATATATATAGAATATTTAAATGATATTTTTAAAATTATCCTTTATAAATTAAATGTCTTTTTTTGTTGTCTTAAAAAAATATGAAATAACTTTACAAACAAAATATATTTTTTATATATTAAATGGTACATTTATAAAAAAAAAAAACATTAAGAAATAATACCCCTTTGTATATATATATTTAAATTTCAAGCTTCCTTAAAATAATTAATAATAATCTGTTTTCTTCTTTTTTTTATTACAATTACGTTTTAATATACTAATATTTTTTGTTTTAAAATCACTTTTTTTAATAATTTTTAACTTTTACTAATATTTTATTTAAAAAATCCCCATGAAGAACCAAAAAAAAATGACTAATAGCAATTTTTTAGTTTAAATATATCTTATATTATATAAAAATTTCTATTTTTTGAATGATCAAAAAAAAAAATCTAAATAAACATTTCATTATATATATATTTCTCTGGTAAAAGTATTGTATACGTTAGGTGGAATATTATATATAAATAATTGAAAAAAAATGAAAATAAAACAAACAATACGTTCACTGTATAGAAAAAATAAATAAATAAAAAGATACAGAGCAAATAATAAAAAAGAAAAATAAAATTGCAAAAATATATATATGTACGTCTAATTTGAATTGATTCAGGAACAAAAATAATGATGCCTTAGGTTTTTCAACACTAAAAAAACAACTAAATAATTTTTTAGATTGATCTTTTAAATTATTTATATATTTTTTGAAATTGTGAAATTGTTTTTGTGTTGCTGAAATGTTTTTTTTGGTGAACATTTTTTTTACATTCGTAAAATCTTTTTTTTTATATCTGGTATGTCACAGAACACAAGTTCGTACGAAAGTGAAATTGAAATCGTATTTAGCTTCTACGGAAAACGAAAAATCTTCGTTTTCAATCTACATAAAAATACTAAAGTGGAATTGACATTCAATTTCACCACATTTATTTGCGAAAAAATCAGTGAAGTTGTAATTTCAATTGGAAAAAATAATATGGACGCAATACAAAAAATTACTATTAGTCAATAAAAAATTGATATTTTTAACATAAACATATTAAGGTCATTCACGATAGACTGATTATCAGGTTATGTGATTATATTAAAAACATAAATTTTTTTTTTATAAAAAATATCCAATTTTGTCCAACATTAGTCTTGTCTATAGATTATATAATTATCTGTTTATTTGTAATGTTAGGAAATTATAATAATTTTACCAAGTAAATTATTTATACTGAATCTGAAAAAAATATTAATTAAATTAATTCGAGCGGGTTATCACTTAGAAAAGTATTCAATGCCATTCATTCGAAAAAAGACATGAATTCATGAGGTAGAAAGTGTAAAACGACAGCGCGTTTTGACCAACGTTTAGTTCGACTTTCCAAAAATAACCCCTTTATGTCATCAAGTAGCCTTAAAAATTAAATGAAATGCTGAATTTAATTCAAAATATACAAAAAAAAAAAAAACTTCAAACACCTTGGTGGTTCTATAATGCTACGGAATGTTTTTCGGCCTTTGGAGTTGGTCCGAAAGTTTGGTTTCAAGGAAAAATTAATATTGCTGTCTATATAGACATTCTTCGGAATAAAATAAGTCGGATTTTTAAATTTTTTGGAGGGGAAGTAAGCGGATTTACGTGTCATATTTTAATCATTTTTCTATTTCCAGAGTTTAGAAGGCTCCTAAAGCTCGACTTACTTATATAAGCTTACAAATCCTATGTGTCTTTGCTATGCTAAGGGTAATCAAAAAAATTCTAAAAAATAATTCTAAAAATACATCAAAACCTCTTTTGATCTCAAACACCAATTTAGGTAAATTTCAATTTTTTTATTCCTTAGATAGTTAATAAACCATAAATGTAAGTTTGAAAAATGTTAAAAAATAAAATTATAAATTTTCTTTATTTGAAGGAATTCAATCCTATTTTTGTGACCATAGATATATGTATTTTATTTCTTAACTGTAGGATTAGTGGCAGTAACACTAGTCGTAGCTGGTGCCATACAATTGCCATCGGGATAACGTTTTTGAAATTGCGTTATTAATTCCGGATCAACTAGACGTATACCATCCAATTGATTACCTAAAGTAATCCAATTGGGTTGTACGTTATGAGGTCTGCCAAATAATTCAATTTTACGAGAACCTGGACTAAGGCGTTCTATAATGCCATAAATTTCATCCGGCTTATGAGAAGTGGCACGAACTTCGGCTACTATAACATCACAGTCTAGACCACGATTGAGATTTTTTGGATTACCCTTCATGCCCACCAAACAATGTTCTTTGCCATGATTAAGCCAATGCCCAGTACGACCAGTGCGTATAATACGTTGTAATTGATTGGTTTTAACCCAAATTAATTCATCAACACGTTCGTAGCTGGAAATTTAATTAGAAAATAATTTTATTTATATTTTATTATTTTTATTATAAAAATCCTACCCCCATAACATTAAACATTCACGTCCCAATTCCATAGCTCGTCCGGTAACCCAAAGAAATATTAAACCATCATCTTGTAAAGCGGGTACACCTAATTGACGCATTTCATCATCCGACATAGTACCATAGGGCAATTCCATATGAATATCCCATGGTGGATCAGCCATAACAACAGCAAATTTACCCAATACAGTCATATCTAAATAACGTAAATCACATTGTATCCATTGTGGAGGATACAAGGTAACACTAGGATCTACACTTCGTTTAATGCATCTATTAGTCTTAACATCGGTTGGCTTATTTGTATTAATATTGGGTAAAGTATCTACTTCATAGTGGACATATTTACAAGTGGCCATATGAAAACAAGTATTCAAGAAACTGCAATCACCCAACGATTCATCGGTATGAGATTGTATGATTTTTTTGAAATGTAATTTGGTACATTTATTTAATTGCGGTAAATTTTCATCATTTGTCACTTCTGCTCCGCCTTCATCGGCAACTTCATCTTTTGCATTATCTGCCACTATTTCACCATCTTCAGCTCCTGAGTCGTTGGCTTTTGTTTCTTGTTCTTCCTTTGATTCTTCTACCTTAGCAGCACCAGCATCATCACCATCTTCATTTGGTTTTAAACGTTTTACAGCTAAATCTTCATCAACAGCACCACCACCTTCCACATTATTATCGTCTGTTGCTACCCTCTTTTGAGTTTTAAGTTTATGTTGACTTTCGATTTGTTCTTTCTTTTTCTTCGCTTCCATTTCGGCGGTGGCTTGTTGAGCCTTAAGACATTCAACTTTCGTGCCATGAGGACAAAATTCCATAACTTGTGCACCACCATGAGATTTAAATTTTTCAGCTACGGAACGTTCTTTGGCAGTAGGTTTTGTTAGCAACTCCAGAATTTCTTCACCAACTTGTTTACTTTGTTTTTCTCGGGTCGAGGGCATAGATAGAAGGGACTTCAAAGAAATTTGAAAATATATAGATTTTAAATATTTTTTTTTTTAATTAATCTAATTAAAAATATATAGAACTTATTTTTCTTAACACGGACATTTCAATTCATTTAAGATTATTAAAATTATATGTTACCATTATATCATCTGAATCCGTATTTGTATTATTATCTTTGCGATCAGAGCTATCTTCACTTTCATTCGGTTGATCGCTGCTAACATTATCCTCCAGCATGTCACCATCTTCAACTAAAAATAAAATAATTTATATTTAAACGCCTTCCCTCCTCAATCATTTACAACTTACACAATTTCTTATATTTTCGTTTTATCTCTTCGGTTAAATCGAAATTGTCATTAATGAAGTTTTTATAAAGATCCAACAGTATTTTTGACTCCAATGATATAACCTCACAGCCACTTTCCTCGCCAATTGTAACCTGTTTGATACAAACGGCCCCATGATTTGCTAACTTATTCAAAACGTAATCAACACTCTCAGCTTGTACCGATGATTTCGTTATCAGTGAGACTTTTTCAATTAACTGTGTAGATATTATAGGTAATACTAGGGAGGGTGTTGTTAAGATCTCCAGCAGAGCTTGCTCTACTAACGTGTCAGATTCTATACGATATAAATGGGTTCTATGGATAAAGTCTGACGTTACTTATTTAAAAAATATTAGTTACCATTTTCGGATTTTCTTATTGTCGATGGATTTTTTATGTCTCTCACACTCTTTTCATCTGCTTTTGAAGAAGCCGCTAAATTTGTGGCCACAGTTCCTTGTAAAATACCATGTCTTTCTTTTTTACGTTTTTCTAACTTTTCTCTGAGGGTATTACGTTTGCTTTTCAAGGCCTTGATATCATCCCAGGCATCAGTCATATTTAAAGGACTTTTTGCATAAAAAATCCTTTTGCACAATCGAAAATTTATAAAAAATACAAAAATAAACTAATAATAAAAATTATTTTTTTGTAAGAAAATTTTAAGAGATGCCAGATGTAGTCTATGTTCCAAACGAAAGCTACCGGATGTAGAAAAACTTCAGTAGATATCATGTGTTATACCAATCGTTTCAGAATAATTTTCCAAGTCAATTTAACGTTCCATTTACATACTGCCTGGTTGCACTGCTAGCTCCTTGTCTGTCTATGTAAAACTAGGGCGCAAAGAACATGTTTTAATTTTAAAGATAATTTGATCTAATTTTGGTAATTGGTTAGGAAAGTCCTTGCATATTGCATTACCTTGCATATGATAATATGCCCTGGAATAGTGTCGAAATACTCATAAATACCTTATTTATGTAATGATTTCAATAAAATATGGTACATACGGTTTAAATCTACTAGGAAATTATTATAACTTGCATAAAAACTACATTAATTCCTCTCATTTCCTGTTCATATCATTTTGACATTGTGAGGAGTAGTTTTACACTAACAAAATACAAGGAATTGTGGTTTTTGTAGATGTGCGAGTACTTTATAATTATGCTATGGTAGCTACGTGTCTTTTTAACAACCCTGTATTTTCTTTTTCTTGCAAAATATCCAAAGAAAAAGAGTTGTTTACACAATGAATGTTAAAAACCAAAGGTACGTTTACTTTTGTTGACTAGTTGCCCAAAATGTTTCACGCTACTTTTCTTCATTCTACGTTGCGTTGAAAAGTTGACTGGTTGGCCCTTAAGACGATATGAAAACTAGCAAATAAAAAGTTTTTATATTCACCTTTCAGCCGGCTAACAGACGATTTTGAGCCGCCGCCGACAATTTTAAGATAAGTCGCCGTCGCTACAATCGTTCGGCGCAGGTCACTGATATTCACCGGCAACTTTTCTGTTTATGACATTTAAAGAGATTAATTTACCAACATTGTGGTATTTTTTTCAATTATTAATTAATTTCTCCATGGAATTTGTTGTATATTATCTATTAGTAATTTAATTTTACATAAATTCCATTTCCTTTTGTATATTGATACTTGGTTTTATTGTTCCTACCAAATTTCTACAATGTTTGGTTGGAATATACGTGATTATGATATAAAAGTGGAATTAGCGAAATGTTCTAATGGTACCGTGTATATGGCAAAGTATTTGCCTAGCGAACAACATGTAGCACTTAAGAAATATCATTTGGAAAGAGCGACCAAAGAAGAGGCTGAAAATATTAAAGATGAAATCTTGGCCATGAGATGTTTTAGTCATCCAAATCTACACAAATTCTATACAGCATTTGTAACGGAATTCGATTTATGTGTAGTAGGTCCTTTGATGTGTTTTGGCAGTTGCCGAGACACCATACGAAATTGTTTTCCAACAGGTAAGTAGTTAGAGCTTTCAATTTTTATATAAAATAGTTAAGTTTTGATGTTTTCTTACAGGTTTTCCAGAAATTCTTATAGCTTTAATAATGCGTGATGTTCTCTCAGGTCTAGAGTATTTACATCGTCGCGGTTATATACATCGTTCCGTTAGAGCAAGTCATATATTACTCAATCAAACGAAAGCTGTTTTAACTGGATTTAGAGATTGTACCAGCTTTATGTCTCACGGAGGACGCGTCACTGCCCTTCACCAACTACCTCCTCACAGTATACGCAGTTTAAATTGGCTAGCTCCTGAAGTGTTAGAACAAAATCTTATTGGGTATACTGAAAAATCAGATATTTATTCGATTGGTATTACTTGTTGTGAACTGGCAAATGGTGTAGAACCTTTTGCTGATTCCCAACCGACATTTATGTTTACTGAGAAGATAAGAGGTAATGTACCAACGCTATTGGATCGTTCCACTTGCCCAGCAGTGGATGAAATGATTGGTAAGCAGCTTAGATAATTAAAATAAAATATGTAGTTCTTGGAAAAAAGTTACGTATTCTCAATAAACGAAACGATATTTTCTAGGTGATAAAAATTATCAATGCTAACAATCGTCCTCGTATATATAACGATAGTTTTTACGGACTTAAGTGTAGCTTTTCTTATGATATCGTTTTTTCATAAAATTGTGATATCGTTTTGGGATCGGTATTTCCAAAAATAATGATAGTAAAATCGTCATTAACCACATTTTGTTTTAATACTAAAAAAATATGTTTATTTTCATTTAAATACATTAAATATAATTATAAATTTAATTTTTATTTCCAAAAAAAATCGATTTTGAGAATCAAGCACGAACTAAGAAAATCAACTATAATTATAAATTCTAAATATAACTATAATTATAAATTCTAAATATAACTATAAATTCTAGATTCTAAGTCAATCTAGCTTTGTCCAGATAAGGCTCTAACAACATAGGAGGACGAAATTTAGTTCAAACATTTTTAAGTAATGACCAAGGAAACCGTAAAAATACAATTGCATGTTTTTTCCTGAATGTTAAACGATGCAATCGATAAAAAATTTCAGAACAAATAAATCATTTAGTCATCGATTTCTTAGTGCATATTTTTGCATAGTTCATATAGCATATTTGGTGACTTGGGTTCAAATCTCGACGGAACCCAAGACCGCAGATGTCAAAAATGGTATAATTTTTGAAATTTTCATTTATTTTCTTCTATTTTGCAAAAATAAATAAATTAAAACAGAATCTTTATTTTGGCAAAATAATCTTATTATATTTTTCTCTACAAATGTTTAGATTTTATTTTATTGAATGTTGGTTAATGACAAAAAAGCAAATAACGATTCTAATGTATTTTTGCTCCCTCAGTTGCTCAATGGCTCTGAAACCAAATTTGTAACCTTTATAATTGCTATGAGGTTAATTAACGACTGCAACTTGTTTTAGACAAAATTTATCAAATTAAAACTTAAAAAACAACTTGCTATAACTCAAATACATTCTCCTTAATAAGAATAAATTGCCTACATTTTTTATAGAGATCATTGCCACTGCAAATAAAACCGATTCAACAATCGCTGCCGAAACACAACAAATTTATTTGCAACGTATGTTCACCGATGAATTTCATCAATTCACAGAGATTTGTATGGAAAAGAAACCCAGCAACAGATGGTCAGCCTTAAAACTACTATCACATTCATTTTTCAAACAATGTCGCCATAATAGTATTTTAGATGTAACCCAACGTTTTGGTATGCAACTGTCAGACTATGAACAATTAAGAGGTGAGTTATGTTACCAATTTATAGCTATAGTCTAAAAATATATATATATTTTTAAATTTCTACCATTTAGATGAAAGTCTGCAGATGAATAAAGAATTAAATGAATTAAACTTAAACGATAATACTAATTTTCAATGGGAGTTTTAAATAAAATTGGTAAAACCAAACCAAAAAATTTTAATTAAGTAGCTTTCTGCTCTTTTTTGAAATAAACACAGTTATTTGTTTTGTTTTTCATAATTAGTAAAATATGTATTGTATGTGTATGTGTAAATTTTTTAAAAATATAAATTAAAATAAAAAATGCAAAGAAGAACAATTAAGTAATACTTTTTCCGCAAAAAAAAAAAAAAAAGAATGTTAGGAAAGGAGGAGTGTATGATTTTAGTAAATACTAAATTGAATTATACTTAAGTTTAGATGTCAAATTTTTGTATTTTGTTATTTACATCCTCTTTTTTCGTGAATTAAAGTAAAAAAAAACTTTATTAATATGTGTATATAATAAATGGTATAAAAATCTTTTTTTAATGGTTTTATTAGGGACCAGTTTTGGTAAAGTTGATATTTGGCTCCCACTTTATCAGCTGTCTATTATTATGTTTTCTATATATTTTAAAGTTTTTATTTCATATTTAACCATTCATAACCATGCGTACAAATTCTTCGTAATTAACATTGCCCTGTGAATCTTCTTGATTGGCCAACAATTGTTCAACTTCTTCATCCATTAATTTTTCACCCAAAGTGGTAAGTAAATGTCTTAATTCAGCGGAAGAAATGAAGCCACTGGCATCTTTATCGAAATGACGTAGACCTTCAATAAAGTCATCGGCTGTATCACCGGATCTAGCCTTTGAAATGGCTTGATAAATGGGTAAGAAAACTTCGAAAGAAATGCGTTCATCGGGTTTCAACTGATGTGTACATTTCTTAACATCCGATTCGGTGGGATTTTGACCTAAAGCACGCAAACATTCACCAACTTGGCTGACATGGATTTTGCCATCGCCACGATTGTCGAATAGATTGAAGGCTTCTTGGAATTCTGTAAGAAGCATGAAGAATAAAAAGAAAATTAAAATTAGCTTGTGTTTAAAAAAAAATCGTTTTAGATAAAAAAGATTATTGTACTTTTTCTCAAAAAGATAAAGGTTAAAAAAAATATATATATTTAATTCGAAAAAAAAAATAGTTTCGATATCTGCCCATCTGGTTGGCGTCAGTCCAAAATTTGAAATGGAAACACCATGTCGCAAATTGTAAAAATTAAATAATATATGTACATTAGGGTGGCCCCAAAAAGCGTTTCGGTTAAACTGCTTGAGATTTATATTGTATTATTTTGATCCAATTGTTTTTAATATTTATGTGTAAAAAATTCAAATTTCTAAATTTTTGTGAAAAATTGTAAAATTTTGGACCTGGTCCTAAATTTTTGTTATGCCATTAAATGCGCGCCCCAAAGTGCTGTTTTGCATTACTCTGGCAGAAATATGAAAAAAATCCGAAAAACTCGAAAAATTACTTTTCATTTGGATCTAGCTAACAAATGGAAAACCGGAACCAATTTTGAAAAACGATGTCTTAGAATGAAGTAAATTTGTATTTATGCCGGGAACATCGATAACTTATTTTTTATCCATATAAACTGGGACCCTTAATGTTTGATTGTCAAAAAACATACACTCCACTCCACTTATTTTTCAAAAATCAATAGGAATAATGTTCTCAATTTTATTTACCCTGAAAAGTCGGTCACATTTCAGACAAAATAAAATTTAAAAAATCAAAAATAAAAAAGTTTTCTTCAAATTTATAATATAACTGCATGTGAACAATTTTTATACAAATGAGTAAATATTATTTAAAAGCAAATATTCACACAATTTAACGTGTACAATTTTAAAAAATAAGGGAGCTCTGCTGAAGGTGTTATTTATTTTTGCAAAAAAAAAAAAAAACGTTAAATTTTTTTAGATATTACTTTTAATTAAAATGACAACTGTCCCAAATGATTCTTCCTTCCACAGTTCTATACTATGGTTTAATATATCTCTCTTCGTAGCCATATCATAGTTCTTACGTTTGAGCGATTTATTATTTTATTGTGCTACCATATCTTCTGTATATTGGTTGTATTTTAATAGATTAGCCAAAGGAATATATGTATAATTTATTTTTAAATAAATTACACAATTTTGATAACAAATTTTTTAATTTGTTGAAAAAAAGAAAAAACTTTTAAGCTTCAAACGAAATTTCTCTGAGGTGTGTGTTACCTTGTTTCTTTGCATCATGTATAGTTACATCAAGAGGTGTATAATAGTTTGCAGAATTATATGGTCGAACTATATTTTTATTAATATTAATTTATTTAAACTTTTTTTCTAAATAATATATAACTTTGAAAAAGAATTTATAACTTGAGAAAAAAATATTCACAGCCCGAAAAAAAATATTGGCATCTTACACAATTTTTACAAAATTGGTCATTGCAATCAAACTTCTTCAGTTATAAATGTGAGTGTAATGCATTTTATACAATAGTTTGGAATACTATATGGTAAATATTTTTTATTATATTTTTACAAAATTGGTCACTGCATTCGAATTTCTTCAATTATAAATGTGAGTGTTATGCATTTCATACATAAATATGTACATTTATTTCTGACCAATAAATTTCAGCGGTAATGCAAATAATTGTAAAGAAAATTGCAAAATTAAAATGCATTTAAATTTCTTTCTATATTAGTTCGGACTATGAATCCAAATTAATGTCATATATTGCAGCCACAATATATTCTTCGATTTGGTGCTTTTTTTTCAAATATCATTAAATTTATCCCACAAATATCATGAACAATGCCAAAAATTAGTATCTCTCAATATAATATGATTTAATTAAAGGTCTATTTTATATCACAATCGGTCAAAAATACATTTAATAAAAGAAGTTACTACCACGCCCTTAAACCATTTAAAATTTTCATTTAGATTACAAATCAATATATGACTTTAATAAGTCACCGAAAATAAAATTTTTTGCGTATTTTTGCACACACCAAACACCCAAACGAACATTGACTGCGGGAACAAAATATTTATATTATGACTTTTTCACATCCATAGTAGTACAATGTTTTTGAAATTTTGCGTGACTTATTAAAAATTAATAGTTTTTCTGATTATTTTTAAATTAAAGCAAAAAGTTTGTAAAAAATTGTTTTTTTGAGAAACTTTAAATATTTTCAACCGTATTCAGAAAAAATAATGTATACTTGATAAAGGTTTACTAACTTTTTCTTATGGAAATTTACATACAAAAAGTTAGTAAAACTTTATCATTCATTATTTATTTATTTTTGTGAATGCGGTTGTTCATCTGTAATAAAATCTTTATTAGTAGAGATATTTTAACAAAAATTACGGCGAATATATCCTTTGCCATATAAAATGAGAAAGAAAAAAAACTTTAAGATTTTTGTAACAGTAATCTCACAATTCCCCCCCAAAAAAAATGGCTATAGAATCTATATTTTTCCGAAGATTTTGTTTAAATATAGTCTTAAGTCAAAACTTTCATATAAAAAGGGTCAAATTTTGGAGGGTGTGTACCTTGACCACTTGAGTTATTGGGCTTTTTTTTATATTAAAGTCATCCATTATATTTGAAATCGTTTATTTTTCGACTCAGTAGATAAACCAGCCGATCACAAGTTACAGATTTATTTCCAAATTTACTTTTTTATTTCAATATTAAGAAAGGATTAAAATTTAACAATTTGCATTATCGCTGAGGTTTAATAGTCATTAATTAACTTACACTTTGATATATACTGATATAAAAAAATATAAAACTCCATTCTGACTAAAAAGTTTACTATATTGTAAAAAATTTTACTGTGCCAATACATTTTTACCCTCTGTATATAATTAAATTAAAATTAATATTATAACATTTCCATATTAACATAGAACTTTCTAGCTTTTCACAATTTTTCTCTCACTTAAATTTTAGGATTAATTTCTTTTAATTACTAACCTTCAACAGTAGAAAAAGTATATTTAGTTGAAGGCTCATAAAGGTACATATTTTCTTTTTATTTTAATTAAGTTATTTACAACTTATTTAGTTATTTTGAATAAAATTGATTTATACAAATTTTTATTTAAAATGAATGACAGACGGTAACTGTAGAAAAACACAATTTATCGGGCTAATAATTCAATAACAACTAAAACTTATTTCAGTTGCATGACATTGCAATAGGCCGCAATTGTGGCAAGTTTATTTAGTGTATTGTTTTCAGTTATATTTTTCCCCGTTAGTGGTTAAGACGTCTCTCGGTTTAAAATGTATTTTTTTTTTTTTGTTTTTGTTCACAGTGGTTATGCCAAATTTGTCTATATTTATCATTATGTAGTGATGTCGTTGTTGTTATTTTATTTTCAACATTTAACAATGATGATAATGAAAAATTGTTTGTATTGACGTGTTTAATTTTAATAAATGGTATGAAAAGGCGTAGTTTTATGAGGGGGAGGGAGAATGAAACCTGAAAATTTGGTATACTGTAATACTATAGGATTAATTATTGTTTCAATATTTAAAAAATTGAAAATGAAATGAAGTAAATCCATAATAGAAATATATTTTTATTAAATTTTACTCCTCTTTTTCAAAAGATTCCCGGCCTATCTCTATTCTTGACACTTTTTTTGTATTGTGAGTAATATATATTTTTTAATTATATTTATTTTTGTTACTATCAAATGCTCATTTTTGGAGAGTCTCTCAAAACAAAAACTGGGTTGATAATATTCTATATATGGTAAAAATATACTAACGTAACTAGTAGCTGTTATGAACATTGAAAATGTATGCATTTTAAATTTATTATGGCAAACACGTTTATTTTTTTGCCTGTTCGTAATCCTAATTATACCTAACGTGACCAGAGGTTTTTCTCAGAAAGCGGTAAGCATTTAATTTTGAAAAAATTGTAAATATATTGGTAAAAGTATTGATATGCAATTCGGTTGGTACAGGGTATCATATGGCACTATTGATTGGCTATATCTTCATATCTTGTTTATTTCAAAAAGCCTGTTTTGTTAGGATTTTTAAGCTTTAAGTTTTGAGAATTTATTACAAAATACTTAGAAATAACAAATATTAAGCCTTATGCTAGTGCTTAATTTTCTATATTTTATTGTTATTTTAATTGTAATGAATTAATAAATAATAACAAACATATCTAAAAAAAAAAACTGTAAATAGTAAGGTTGGAAACCGATACCGTTATAAATTCTTATACCGATTAAAAACCGTTTAAAATTGGTTACCTATCTGATTTTTGTTAAAAATACGTGTAATCAAATACTATTCCCACTTAATTGGTATATACCGGTATTTTAGTTTCGATATTTTTAAAATACAATTTTTTCAACATAATATGATATTGTAAGAATTATTTAATAACAATAATTTATTTATTTATTTCAAAACAAGTAATTACATATGTTTATTGGCGTTGGAAGGCCAATAAACATACGTAAGGAAATAAAAGAAATAAAATTATTTTTAATAATAAGCGACTCAGAAATGTGAATAAATTTCTGTCACGGACTATTCTAAAATATAAAAGTTCAAAAACGTGATTTTTTTTTTTAATTTTTGGTGTTTGTAATTTGGGAAATCCCTCCATTTTAATAAAATCTTTTAGCAAAAACAAAAAATGTATTATTGATGATGTGGGCATTTCAATTTAAGATAATCTTTCAATTATTTATCATATGAAATTAAAGATAGGTTCTTAGTATACATATAAGCAAATAACAGACAGTAATGTTATTTGCATCTATGAAGATTCTCTGTAATTTTCGTTTCAAAAATTTGCTGCATGGGCTATCTGTGGAGAATACATTTCGGGATTTCCCGGGAAATTTGCAATGTCTCGCTTTGCGGTAATTTAGTAGATATTTCCCGACAATTTCTACAACTGTCAAGTGAAAGAAAACTCTATGAATTTTAAAAAAATATGTTTTTGAATTTTTAACAAATAAGTGGAATGTGCTAAGACTAACTGGCAACCATTTATAAAATTTATTATTATTTGAATTACTTGTATAGGATGAATATACAGAATAAATTGAAATGAACATATCTCAGCGCTAAGAAATAAGCAAATAAATACTTAAACCCATTAAAACGGTCTTGTAAAAATAATATACTACATAAATTTGCCATTGGCATGGATAACATCCGGAATTAATTTCTAGAAAAAAAAAAACATTAACAAAGATAAGAGAAAAAGATAGTCATATTAGACCATATGATATGACATTTTCTTTTAAATATTATTTAATAATTTATGTACAATTTTATTATTTTCATTAATGTTAATGAACCATTCTATTGAAACTAAAAACAATGTTATACCATTTGAACACGATTTTAAATTACATCAAACGGTTTTCGAAATTATTAAGTTCTATATTTTTAAGTGCTTTTAAGAAATTATTTTTTAAAAAAATTTTCGAAGATTCTTTTTAATAGAATTTTCTGATTGAAATACGACATTTTTGATACTTTTGCCCGGGTTCACACACAGCAATTTTTCTTGTTGCAATTCTGAGTTTATAGAAGAGAGAGGAGAAGGGAAAACTAAACTTTTACTTTCTCTTTACCTCTCTCGTCTATAAAGTCAGAATTGAAGCAAGAAAAATTGCAGTGTGTGAACCCCGACATTGATAACAAAATCAAAAAACTGTTAGTTCTTTCTTGTTGTACAAACATTAATTGAACGACGTTTGTCTGTATTATAAAACTTTGATGCAATTTTAACCAATTTTTCTTTAAAAGGTCGAGTTTAATATTTAAAAATGCTTTGTTGCAATAAAAGAAATATTTGTAAAAATCGTATGAGGTTCTTTAACGTAAAATATTCTTATTTCCAAAAAAATAAGTGCATATTTATGAAATGGAATTGATGTTTAATTATTAAAAAATACATAACTTTTTTCAGTTCTTTTAATAATAACTTTATTTACCGGTATTTTTCTTAATGTACCGGCATACCGTTACAGATATAATTTGAATTTACCGTTACGTAAATATAAAAAATAAAAACATTTTGAATACCTTTACCGTTAGCTTTGAGTTTTGAGCTTTCATGTTTTGTTCACGTTTTAGAATAGTCTGTGACAGAAATTTATTCACATTTCTGAGTCGTTTAGAGTGTTCACGTTTTCTGCACTGTACTCTTATTATTAAAAATAATTTTATCTCTTTTATTTTATTTGTTGTTTTCCATACATTTTGACGAGACGAAATTTAAAAAAAAAAGATTTTCAATAACCCCTTATTTTTCGTCCTGTTTCACAAATTGTATAGGAAACAAAATTTGAATCTTAATTGTTGATTTAAATAAAAACTGTCGAAACGAATTTTTCCTTTAACATCGTAAATCGTTAACTTTCACGTAATACTTCATTATCAACATATTTTTTGATAATAAATTTTATTAATAGATTACAAGTGAAATCAATATGAAACAATCAAAGTGTTATCAAAGTAACAAAACGTATACTATTATGCAAAATTTGACTAAAATAAAAAGGTAAAATATTTAAAATATAAAAATAAGATTAATAATTTTCACAATATTTAAAAAATTGCACAATTAAAAAATTGTGTAGAACATATTATTTGTTAAAATAAAACTCGTCACCATTTCAACAATAACAAAAGCATTGATGAAAGATAAAAAATACCAAAGCTGTATAGTAAACATTGCCATTTAAGGTAAACACTGTTAAATAAATTCCAATGTACAATTAGATAGGCCTGTTCAGTTTACATTGAGAAACAATAAAATTTTATAAAACGATTAATTTTCCTTTTGTTTTCTGCTAAAGGTAATGCTATAAATTAAATTGTAAAAGGAAAATTTTTAAACATTTTAAAAATAATGCTGATTGTAACAGCAACTATATATTGGGCAGGCTAAACAGTAACTAGTGTTCTTTGTTTTATTTTTATAAAGCAAACAAATCTTATCTTTGAATTAGGAACAAAAATTGAAAAATGACTAATTCCTACAGTTGACAAAAAATCTTTTGTTCTAAAAGTAATTTCACTGTAACAAGATGAGTTGGCACCAAATTACTTCAAAAATATATCAGAAAACTTAATATGCAAAACTTTTATCCAATTGTTAACTTTTGTTTCGTCCAATTTTTTACAACTTCATACTTTATGACTCATTTCCATTTTTTAAATTTTCTGCCTCTGCCACACAAAAATCCATGAACAAAAAAAAAAAAACACAAACTTGCTCACGGCAACTCCCAATTTAATAAGAACTTAATGAAAAGCACCATTGAAATCATCTTAATAAAGAAAACTTACCAGCTAATTGATCTTCAGAATAGTTGGCCTATATTTAAAAAAAAGAATAATTAATATAAATTTATCAACTTATTAAAAAAAAACTTACCATTTTATTGTTTCTTAATTTAAAACAAAATTTGTATTTGAAAATAATAAATAGCTCCCACTTGCAAAAAACACTTTTTGGAATGTGTCACAAAGTAAATTTTCTACAATTTCTTTTTCTGCTGCTTCTTGCCCAGAATCCTGTGTCGGCAAATTTAACGACGGCGAAAGCTTGTTTAAACCATGGCGGCGGCAGAAAACGGTTGTTTGCCAATAAGAAAGTAACGCGCAATCCACATACGCTTTTTTCATGTTCGAGCAATGAACAAAATTTTGTGCGCACATGCATTTGGATAGTGTGGAGCCAACATGTTCATGTTTTGTTCTTGTTCGCACACCGTTGTTCGGACAATTTTTCGAGCAACCATGTCTGACATCAAACGTCATTTTGTATGCGGAAAAAGAGGCGTTGAATGTAAAAGTATCAAAGTAACACTGTCGGCAAAAAAAAAATTATGATTTGTTCGACAAATGTTCTGCCCAATCAAAACAAAATAGAATTATGTGTATTTCTCTGCCGACGTTTTGTTCATGTGCGAACAAGAAAAAGGCTAATTAGACGGTACGTTAGACAAATCTTTATCACTATAATATTTTGACGTTTCTCCTGATAAAAATTTGCCTAATGTAGACTCAAAGTTAGGGAAACAAATAAATCCTCTTACTAATTACTAGTCGTCTTCACGTAACGTAAAATATTTAACATTAACACTAACATAATGTTAATGATAAATGCAAATCGTTCAATTTGATGTTAATATTAATTTTTTCGATGTTTAAACATGGTTCTTTTAACATTTGCTTTAACAACCGTGTTTAAACGATCTACATTTATCAGTTATATGATGTTAATGTTCATGTTAAATATTTTATGTTACGTGAAGACGACTAGTTAGGTATCAAAAATCAAAACATTAGGGTTTATCTTCTTCTTTGGATTTTTTTTTTAATTTATTAAATAAAATTCGACATGAAAGGATTAAAACAAGAAGAGTTATAATAAAAATATTCATTTATTACATAAAGTTGAATTCAGAGAACATTTTATAGAACGAAAATTCCTATTGCTCTAGAATTCTGCATTAAATGTCTAAATAACTATTTCAATATATTAAATTTTAAAATTATTGGTATTTATAAGTCTAATATGTATAACTAAAACTGTTCGGTTAACCGAATAATTTTCCATTAATAAGTTAGTAACCGATAATAATTATATTATAACCACGAATAATTATTTGTCAAATAAACCGATTAATATGAAAACCCGAATAATTGAATACATATTTTCTTGTTACAGTTTCTCTCTTATTTTCGTTAATAGCATTTTGACCAAAGTAGATTAAGAAGGTAACGACAACACTACAACAACTACAATACCAACAAAACCCAATGTATTTTGTTTTTGTACTGTAATCTGATATGTTAACGTTAATTTTGACATTCCACCATGTTTTTTTCAAAAAACAAAGACAATTCATAAAATAAAAATATAGGAGAAAGACCAAATAACACAAACAAATGTAAACATAAACAAAAATGTTAAGGCTACATAGAATACTACCATAGTATAATAACAAAGTACTCGCACATCTACAAAAACAACAATTCCTTGTACTTTGTTAGTGTAAAACTACTGCGCACAATGTCAAAATGATATGAACAGAAAATGAGAGAATAAAAGAGAGGAAGACTAAAATACTCACGAAAAAAATTTACATGGGAATACAAAAACAATTTGACAGTAATGCGTGGTGTATCAATGAAAAAAATGTAAAACAGCTGTTCTTACGAGTATACTTTCTAATTATACTATGGTCGTTACCTTCTTAATCTACCTTGATTTTGACATTATGGGCAGTAGTCTTTCATTGAAAATTATAAGCAATTGTTGTTTTTGTAAAAGTGCGAGCACTTTCTAATTACGTTATGATTAAAAATCGCATAACTCACCCAAAAACCCGAAACAAAAATATAAAACAAATAAAAAAGAAACAAAAATCACAATTGCATTTGTTTTTCTTTTCGCCTTGATTTGACATAAAAACACAAATACAAAATGAGCAAAGATTTATTTTTTTTTTAATTTGATGTATTAAAACAAATTGTTTTTATTGTGTATTGAATCAGTTTTATACAAGTGCAGTTAAAGTATGGTTGATGCAAATAATTAATTATATTTTTAAACATAATGAACTGTGTTTAAAACAAGAAAACAAAGGAAATTAACAAATATTTAAATAAAAAATGTGAAAATAAAAGAAAATAATAAAATAGCAACAAAAAATAACAAAAATCTTTTGTGCGAAGTCAAAATTAACATCTTCAACAAATATTACGCGAACAAATTGCAGCAAAACTTTAACTACGCATTTACAAAAAAATATAATAAATTTGTGTCGGTCATTTAAATAAAAATATAAAAGATAATAATAATATAAAGCAGAGCAACAGTTTATTGAATCGTTACAAAAAAATAAATTTACAGGAAGAAGTTATAAAAATCCATACAAAAAATTCATAATTAAGTGCAACACCAATTGTGGGTACTAGGAAAAGTTGAAAAGTCAAAAGAAAAAATCAACTTTTAATTAAATAAAAAATTCCACTAGATAAAAAAGTCATTGATTCATGTTGGATGTCATCGATTATTCCTTTCTTTCCCTTTTTGTTATTACAACATTTTTTTATTTACATATTATTTTTTGTCTCTGTTGTTAATTTTTAAAGCCAAGTTAATCTATAATTTCAATTTGATTTTGTTTTAAATGTCATGTAAATTAAAATCAAAAACCATGAATTCTCTTGGAAAAACCATCACACATCAAAATCAACGTAACGATGTAAGTTTATTATGTTTTTACGTATTTTTCTTTTATTCCAGCCATTTTCTTATCCATTTTCAATCATCTTAAATTTCATTAGTTTAAAAGAAATTCAATAACAAAAAGTGTATAACAATTTTATCTAGATACTTTTTTTGTCAATTCTTTTTATATGCTTTACCAATTTTTCATTTTCTCATTCGATTTTCATTCATGTTTTTTTTTTCAGTTTGCAATTTTCTTTACGTATTCTTTGTGTGCGATTTGTTTTTGTTTTGTTCTTCTAGCTCATAAGAGTTGCCATATTATTTTGAATTAGCAACATAGAGAAAAGTATTCATTTTAAATTTTGTTATTATCGATAATACAAAATTTTGTATTAATTGATCATTCTTTTAGATTAATTAGTAAATTTAATCATTAAGTAATAAATACAATATTTTGTTTTTAATATTAAAAACACTTAAAGAAAAAAATATTTTTTTTACTAAAAAATTTTCATGAATTTTTTCTTTAAGAGATGTTTAATTTTATCAAATTTTTGTTTTTATTGACTTACATATAACAACGCCGTATACAAAATAATTATTGAATCTTTACTTTATAAAACTTTACTCTCCTCCATTTCCTTCTTAATACATGGATTAAGTGGGCACAACTGGAATCTATAAAGTAAACTTTTCCTAGAGACAGGTAATACACAAACATTGAACCAACGTTTGCGGAAAACTATATATGGGTCATTATCAAAAATGTTTGATTTCAGCCCTTTACCTAAATATATGTACTTTGTTTTATAAAAAAAATAAATTGACATTTTTTGTAACTTTTTCTTATTGATTTAGGTCTTATTGATAATATAATATATAATATATAATATATAATATATAATATATAATATATAATATATAAT